>WNWK01012636.1:0-58728 GCA_009830355.1 Cherax destructor
AAGAAAACAGATAGATAGACAGACAGATAGATAGACAGACAGATAGATAGACAGACAGATAGATAGACAGACAGATAGAAGATAGATAGATAGACAGATAGATAGATGACAGATACAGACGGGAAAACAAAGCAAGGGTTCCTTGACACATTCATTCATCAATGTCCTGCCTTATCAGTATTTCTGACAATTGTCATAACACCATTCTTCAAGGATTTTCATATATACCCAGGATGTCTAAAACATTCTGGGACCTATAAATATTTTTGTATTTTTTAAAGACAATAGTAAATGACCATGGCAGGTGAAATTGTTCACCTGTTGGTGCGTACTATTTGAGACTATTTCAGCACCAAATATTAGTGTTAGAAAAAGATTGGCTATGAAACCAAGAACTATTATAAATTGTAATTACCAGAACATAAAATTGTAAAAATTAAAAATAAAAAAAAAAAAAGTATATGGCATTACTTCTGCAAGGCAAGATTTTTTTTTCCCCCGCAGGTAATCCAGCACCAACTTGTCGGGCTTATATCCGGTAAACGGGCCCTAAATTTTTTTTAGCCTATCCTGTTTATAAAAATCCTTTCTTTTTTAAAAAAAAATGTTTTTTTTTTTTCAAAATATTGGGAGCAGTCGCGAGTGAACGTAGATCTAGTGGGGACTTTTTTGGGGTTAAAGACTCTTTTAAACCAACAAGATCACAGGTTTGCTTTTCCTACCCAAAACGCGGGCAGCATTTTTATACTGCACACTCACCAAAAGACCATTCTTGCATGTCTGGGCCCAAAATTTACCTCTCACAGAATTTTTGGGCGGTGTGTGAAATCACACAAATGAGTGATGCTGATGTAAATTTGTGATCCCATAAGAGTAAAGGGAAAGGCCCCCATGAGCTAAGTGACATGGTACCATATTGGAATATCCTGAGATGGAAGCAGTGTCTGCACTCTGAAGGGGGGGTGTTAATGTTTTTTATAACTGAAATTTAAAGCCCCCTCTGGCAAGACAGTGATGGGTGAATGATGATGAAAGTTTTTTTTTTTTTGGGCCACCCTCCCTTTGGTGGAATGCCGATTTGTTAATAAAAAAAAAAAATACTAACTCCCCAGGTTAATAAGTCAAATGAAATACTTTTCTTACATGCCCTGGCCCTCGGGGAACAGCCCAGGTTGTTGCTTACCCCATAATATAAAAAAAAAAGGAGAAAAAAACAAGAAAACAGTCCAAGTCAGCCCAAAAATGTTGTCATAATTTCCTTTCTCCTATGTATGGGATCTGTTTGTTCCAGCCCCGTATTGTGCCTTTTATTCTTTATTTTCAATGAAACTCCATAAAAAAGAAGCTTCTTTTTCCCATATTATCACAAATATTGCACTGATACAGTTACTTTTCTTTTAAATAAAATTAAATACATGCATCACGATATGACTCATTGAACTGGCTGAAATCTGAAATAAAATAACTGGATTAAATTTTCATACCATGTGGACATTTTACCGGGGATATGTAAATTTTCTACATTCCCATGGGCTTCCCCGAAGCCCGTTTCCTGCAATAATTTACAAAAAAGCATTTTCCCCTGTTTCCCAGTGTTTTACCCTTCATCAGCCGTTTAACTTCCTTCTGGGGAATGAAAAATGTTATATTAGTTTTAAACGTTGTAACACGCCATGGCAAGACAGTGATGGGGAATGATCATGAGGGTTTTTCTTTTTCGCCACCCTCCCTTTGTGGAAAGGGCCGATGAGTTAAAAAAAAAATATATACACTGTATATATTATTCATACAATAAAACATATTCATGGAAAATAAAAACCCATACCAGTATGATTATGATACCCTTTTTCCCTCACTTAGCAAAACAGCTTTTTTAGGTATGCATACCTAAATAATGTATATTAGAGCTGATTTCCTCTATTCTGTTTATTACAATATAATGGAACCTGGGTTTTTTGTGATTAATCCATTCTAAAACACTGAAAAAAACCAAATTTAAAAACTGAACAATATTTCCCATAAAAATAACAAATTAGTAATCTGTTCCAGACACCCAAAAATTAACACAAAATACATTTTATAGAGAATAACTATATTTTTACATGAAAACAATGAGAAATAAATATGACTAATGAAATGAATAAACAACCCTTTTAAATTCACTTTTACCTTTACTGAAGACTCTTGTTGGCATATGGAAGATGGCAAGGAGGGAGAGGGGGGAGGAGAGGTTTTTGTTTGGAAGGGGGAACCCCTTTCCCTAAGGACTTCAGGTATCAAGGCCCCATGGGGGACTTCTCTTTTTTTTTTTTACTGGAAAGGGAACTTGAGAGTCACTGTACCCCTGTCGCACAAAAAAAATGTTCAGAGAGGTCTGTTTCTAGCGTCTAAGATTTCCAAAAAGGGATAAATTGTCACTGAAACATTGAAGACATGGCTTGCAACAGCTTTGTTAGGTGATATTTCCCACAAAACTTTGCAACTCGCTCCACTTTGCACACATCTCCTTTCAATGAAGAAGGCCCATTCTCCCTCTCTTTCCTCCTCCCCTGAAGCAATTTCAGCGGGTCTGTTGTTTCCTTGAAGATCTTGCAGCTCTTCAGTGGTTAGCTATTCCCGTGGCTGTCCACCAACTTTCCCATCCTGGCCACCCCCCAAACCCCCATGGACTCCCCTTTTGAATTATATCGTGCCGCTTCTTTATAAAAGGGGTGCACTGGAACTTTCTTTGCCCCATGATGGCTTATTTAGCATCGCCTCAATAAACAAGCACAAAAAAAAATGGATAATTACAAATGTTTGGGATAAAGCAAAGGTGATGCTCCTCAATGAAAAAAAAAGGCAGACTAGTCAAAGCATGAGATGCTTTGTGGGGTGTTGGGGAAGCCAGCGCCCCTTTGGTCGGTTTTTAAACCTGCAAAAGGCGGATTCGAAAACTGGGAAAAAATTTTGCAAAAGAGTCGTGAAAACCAAACCTCGGAAAACTGGGGCTTTAAAAAACTGGGGTTTCCCCTGTACAGTACACTCTTAAATATTTAAAAAAAACAAAAATGTTAAAAGTAAAACCCTCAGTTTTGTGTTTAATCAGTTAAAAAAAGTCTGCGAAAACTGAATCGTTGAAAACTGAACAATTTTTCCCCATTAGAAAAAATAATGAAACCAAAATCCTTCCCAGACACCCAAAAAAAAACAAGAAATAATTTTTAGAGAATAACTATAGTTTTACATACAGAAAATGAAAAACAGTGGACCCTGGGTTAGCGGTGTAATCCATTCCAGGAGCGGGCCTTTAACCCAATTAATTTCCCCATAAAATTTAAATGTTAAATTAATCCGTTCCAGACAAAAATATTCAAAAAAAAAATTTTTAACAATTAAATTAGTATTTCTACCTTTTTTGAAGATTAATGCTGGCTTCTGGAAGATGGGGAGGGGGAAATAGAGGAGAAAGTTTTTGGGAAAGGGGGAATTCCCCCCAAAAAGGACTTCAGGTAACAAGTCCCTCTGGGGTTACTTCTCTTCTTTTTTTTTAATGCCACTGGGACCAGCTTAATTAGAACCTTGTCTAGAAAAAAATGAAAGAGTGCTCTGTTTCTGGCGCCTTAACATGCCCCTGAAGGGGGACAAGGTTTTGTCACTAAACATGGCAGATATGGCTTGTTTCAGCTTGGTAATGGTGTTTTTCAACAAAATTTTGTAACCCTTTTTCCCAAAATTTCCCCACACTTTTCCTTAATCACTGAAAAAGGCACCCCCTCTTCTCCCCCCCCCCGGAAGCTTTCCCTTGAGCTGGGTCTTTTGTTTTTCCAGATGAAGCTCTTGCAGCTCTTAAATTTTAGCTCTACCCGTGGCCCCCCCTCAACTCTTCCAATCCTCACCACTCACCTCCAACCCCAGGCTGTTCCCAAGTAAATTTTTTCCCCACAACAGGCACAGGGTCTAAGCTGAAAATCCTTAAAAACCCTCTTTTGGGACACAATCTGGCCACAGGGGGCCCCCAAAAATTTCAAAGTCCTGGTAGTCACCCCCTCCCAAGCCTTCCTATAAGGCCATGCAGTTGTAGATATTAAAGTAAATTTTTCCCCAGAACTTTTAATGGTCAATTCAGTGTTGGGGGCATTTCAAAGCACTTTTGCCTGTTTTGGGTTTACAGTTTCTTGAAGTTAAAAAGACCTGTGGTCCATGGGCTGGGGAAGAGGAGTGGTGTTGGAGGCAAGAACTTCATTTTTTATAAATTTAAATCCCTAGACTTTTGGGTTTTCCCCAAATCTGGGGGAAAATGTGCGGAGCATTGCCCCTCCCAAAAGGGGGGATTGAGCCCAAATTGTTATCCTAAAGGGGTTTTTTTTAAAACTTCCCCATCATTAACCCAATCTTTAAAAAAGACCTTGTGACCCATGCTTTTTTTACTTTTTTTCCCACATCACACACAATTTTTTTTTGTGAACATTGTGTTTGGGAACCCTGGGAGTTTCAAGGATAAAAAAAAAGGCTTCATTTTTAAAATCCCCCCTTATTGTTAAAAACAGGAGTTCCCTTTTTATAGGCTTTTGTCCTGGGTTTTTTTTTCCTTCGGGTGTGGGGCCTCCTTGGCTTTTTTTTCCCAAAAAAGAGGCCTGTTTCTCACAGTTAAACACTTGTTGGGGTTTTTGATTTTCCTTTTTGTATCCTGAAATTCCGCCCAAAATTTTCAGCAGAATGTTTGTCTAACTTCGCCCCACCATGCCTTACAACACTGTGTATGCCACTAAACCCCCTTTTAAAAAACTCAAACCCCCTTTGCTGGCCCAAACCACCACCACTTGTTCCCCCAGTTTTTTTACAAGATCTTCATGCAAAAGGCCCTTTCCTTCTAACAAATAACAAAAACTCCACAAAGTCTCCCCCCATTTGTTTTTTTTTAATCCACAATAATAATAACTTTTCCATTTTTTTCCCTTTTTGGGGACCTTTGTTTTTTTTAACACATTTACTCCTTTTTGGAACATGCCACCTTTATCTGTTCTTTCTTTGACAGGGTGGTTGTAATTGTTGATTTGTTTTTCCCCAAAAATCCTGGCAAGTTCCAGCACCTGCATACCACTCTCATATTTTCAATCCTTTTTCTTAAATTCCATGGATTTTCACCCCTTTTCCACAGGAACTTTACTAGGAACTTTCTTGGGAGCCATGGTTACTTATTTCGAGTTATGGCAAAAAAAAATGGAAAAAAGCAAAATGTTTGTATGAATGACCCCGGGAAACTTCCTTTCGTACCGAGAGACACAAACAAACTGAAGCCAAGCGTCCCCAGCCGGGGGGTTGATGCGTCCCAAAACGGCCGCTAATGGGAGCCGTAAAACCGGGCCCCAACCGAGTTGGCCCCTAACAGGAAGGCCGCTAACCGAGGGTCCACTGTACAGTGGCCCCTTTAAAAAAGTCTCCTTGAGAATCGGCGAATTTGAAAATCGTCCATTTTTTTTTGGGAAAAAAGACTTGAAAATCGTCTAAAAACAACCCTCCGCGTGGCCTCACTGCCGCCTGGGCACATAAAACATTGAGTGTCCCGTGTGCCATTGTTTACCAGCGAAAATGACCACCACCCACGCCGCCACCTACGCATTCATACCATACATTTTTTTCAATATTCCCTTCGTTTTAGTGCTTGCAACTGCTAAATAAGCTACCATGGGGCCCAAAAAACTCCTAGGGGCCAGCCCTGTGGCAAAGAAAGTGAGAAACACAATAGAAGTTAAGAAAGAGATCATAAAAAAATATGAAAGTGGTGTACGGTAGGGGAGCTTTCCAGGATGTATGGGAAGGCCCATTCAACCATCACTTCCATTTTTTGTTGAAGAAAAAAAAGGGAAAACAAAAGGGTGATGTTGAAAGGTTTAATATGCTATCGAAAAAGAGATCCAAAGAATCGAAGAAGTTGAGAATTTTTTGCTTTTGTGGATCAGACAAAAAAGTTAGCAGGAGATAGTGTTACACAGTCAATAATTTGTGAAAAAGGGAAAAGGGAGTTGCATGACCCCCTCGTAAAGAAAAGTCCTGGACAGTGCTGATGTTGATGAATTCAAGGCCAGCAAAGGCTGGTTCGAAAATTTCAAAAACAAAATGGCATACATAATGTTGAAAAGGGATGGAGAGGCTGCAAGTTCTGACAAATGTGAGGCTGAAAAATTTGTGCACGAATTCAAAAGGGGGACATAGAAGGCTGAACAATTCAAACCCCAACAAGTGCTCAATTGTGAGAAACAGGCCTCTTTTGGAAGAAAACCCAAAAACCCCATCCGAAAGGGAAAAAGAACTGCCAGGACACAAGCCTTTTAAAGACAGGCTAACTCTCATATTTTGTGGGGAAAGCGGGGGGGATTTCAAAAGGAAAGTCTTTCTGGTGTACACTGAAAAATCCCAGAGTGTTCAAGAAAAACAGTGTTGCCAAAGCTAATTTGTGTGATGTGGAAGGCTAACAGTAAGGCATGGGTCATGGGGGAAATTTTCCGTGTTTGGGTTCAATGAAGTGTTTGGCCTCAGTGGAAAGACCTCCTGGAAAAAAAATCCACTTAAGTCCCTCCTGGTAAGGGAAAAATGCCCCCTTCTCATCCTCGAGACTTGGAAGAGCAAATGGTAAAAAATTTTAAGTTGCAAAAAAATTTTTGCCCCTAATACCACTCCTCTCCTCCAGCCCATGGACCAGCAGATCATTTCAAACCCAAAAAACTCTACACCAAATAAATGTTTCAAAGGTGCTTTGACAAACCTCAGACTCTGAATTGCCCAAAAAAAGAGTTCTGGAAGATCACTTCAATATCATCCATTGCATACACCTTATAGGTAAGGCTTGGCAGGGAAGTTTTTTCCCCGGGGCGATGAACTCTGCTTGGAAAATTGTGGCCAGATTGTGTCCTCGACAAAAAAAATTTTGAAGGGTTTGAGGCTGACCCTAACATCCTATGCCATTTGGGGGAAACAACTGTGGCTTGGGGATGGAGGTTAGTTTGAGATGTAAAAGAGTTGGTGGAGGCCCCAAATGAAGAACTAACCACTGAAGAGCTGCTGGACCTTAACCTGCAACAACAGACCACAGTTCAGGAAATTGCTTCAGAGGAGGGGGAAAGAGGGGGAAGAAGTTGCTTTCTTCAGAGATTAAGAAGATGTGTGCAATGGGACTAGGATGAAAAGATTTGTGGAGGAGCATCCCCCTAAAAAAAGCTGTTGCAGGCCGTGTATGCAAATGTTCAATGACAATTTTTTTTTTGGGACATTTTAAAGAACCCCGAAACAATTTCTGGACATTTTTTTGTGAGACAGAGGCCCGTACTCTCAACCTGGCCCTGTGGCATTAACCCTTCCAAAATAGATATTGTGGACAATATGTTAAAGGGGGAAAAAAAAAGGTAGATGGGATCAAGGAAAATAGAAGCAGTAAGAAGAAAATGAAGGTTTATAAACAAAAGGGGGGCAGTTAAAGGGGATATAAACAATTTGGAGGATAGATGGGCTAGTGGGGTGTAGGCAATGGGGTCGAAGGAGGAGTAGGTTTAAAAAAATTAGTGAGAGTGTTCAAGAAGTTTGTGGTTACAGGAAAGTGGGTGGGGGGGGAAGAAAAGCGTTGGGGGGAAAAGAAAAGATGTAAGAGTAGAAAGGGGGGAAAAGTTGCTTTTGGGGGTTTTTCAAAGTAAAATGATGCAAGGGGGGGAAAAGTTTTTGGAAAAAAAAAGGGGGGTTTTTTAAAAAGGGGGCAAGCAATGAAAAAAAGAGCAAATGAGAGAAGGGGGGAGATGTTATCAAAAATTTTGTTGAAAATAAAAAAAATTTTTGGGGGTGAATTAATAAGTTGGGGGAAACCTGGGGGAAAAAATGGATTTGACATTTTAAAAAAGGGGAAGGGGGGGGTTATTAAATGGGAGTTAAAGGGGATGGGAAGATGGAGGGAATATTTTGAGGAGTTTTTGTTGATGAAGACGGGGAAACTGTGATTTCGTGTATAGGGGAAAGGAGGAATAACATCTTGTAGGAGTGCGGAAGAGCCAGTTGGGGGGTGGGGGGGGAATTTTTTGGGGGCAGTGGGTAGAATGAAAGGGGGAAGGCAGCGGGGGTTGATGGGATAAAAAGGGAGAAAAAAAGCAGGGGGGATATAGTTTTGGAGTGGTTGGTGCTATTATTTAATACATGTAGGGGAAAAGGGGAAAAGGACCAAAAGAATGTATTGTTCCTTTTATAAACAAAGGGGACAAAGGAGTGAAAAAAATTTTAGGGGGAAAAAGTCTGTTGGATACCAAAAAGGTAGAGTTTTTTTGGGAAAAAATTGAGTAAGACGGAGAGCAAAATAGCAGATGAACAATGGCTTTAGGAAAAGGGAGGGGTGTGTAGACCAAGTGTTTGAGTAAAACATATAGGTGAACATTTTTTGGGGAAAAGGGGGGGTTTTTTGGCATTTATGGTTTTTGGGGGGAAAAGGGGGATAGGGTGGATAGGGGGCAATGTGGCAGATGTTGCAGGTGTATGGGGAAAAGGGGTAGGTTCGAAAGCAGTAAAGAGCTTTTTTTAGGATAGTGAGGGCTCAGGTTAGGGGAAGGAGAGAGGGGGATTATTTCCCAGTAAAAGTAGGCCTTAGACAGGGGTGTGTGGGGGGGCACCGTGGTTGTTCAATATTTATAGTGGGGGGTTTTTAAAAGAATAAAGGGGGGAATTTTAAAAAAAAAAAAAATGGGGGGCACAGTTGCTTTTGTGACACTGTGCTTTTGGGGGGGAAAATTTTTAAAAAAGTTAGAGGTTTGGATGAATTTGGAAGGTAAAAAAGAAAAAAAAAATTTTTAAATGAATATAGGAAAGAGTAAGGTGTGAGGTAACAAAAAGATTAGGTGATGAAAGATTGGGGGGTCAGATTGGAGGGGAGAGAGTATGGAGGAGGGGTGTATTCAGGGGAGTGGAAACACAGATGGGTCTATGAAGGATGAGGTGAATCTGGGGAAATTTTTTTAGGGGGAAAAAGGGGGGGTGGTGCCCGGGGTCTGTGGAGACAAAAAACTTTGTCCATGGAAGTTAAGAGGGGAATGTATGAGAGCATAGTTATACCAACACTCTTATATGGGTGTGAAAACATGGGTGATGAATGTCGAACAAGGGGGAAAAGGGGGGGGGGCAGTGGAGAGCATGTCTGAGGTCAAAGTGTGGGTGAATATAATGCAGAGGGAAAATTGGGGTTTGGAAATTGGAGGGGTGCGGGATTCCCCAAAAAATTATAGAGGGCTGAGGAGGGGGTTTAGGGGGTTCGGACATGTAGAAAAGAATGGGGCCCAAACAGAATGACCTCAGTTATAAATTTTTAGTGGAGGGAAAGGCGGGGTAGGGGGGCCCAGGAAAGGTTGGGGGAGGGGGGAAAAAGGTTCTGACAGCCCAGTGACATTTGATAAATGTCAGCAGTGCTGAGGGAACCCTCTTTTCAATATCTGTCTGCTGTCTGTCTGTCTGTCTGTCTGTCTGTCTGTCTGTCTATCTGTCTGTTTTCTGTCTGTCTATCTGTCTATCTAATTCGTCTGTATCTCTCTGTCTGTTATCTGTCTGTATCCTCTGCTGTCTGTCTGTATCTCTCTGTCTGTCTATCTGTCTGTATCTCTGTCTGTATCTCTGTCTATCTGTGTCAGTATTCTGGTCTTCATCTGTATTATTGTCTGTCTATCTATCTGTCTGTCTAGTCTCTGTTATGTCTGTCTACTCCTGTATCTGTCTGCCTATGTATGTCTTTCCGTCTGCTTGTCTGAAGTCTCAGGTGCGTCTCAAAGCCAACAGGTATTATACACGATCCAGAAGTCGTCGTATGGCATTGCCAGGGTTTCCATGTTGTTATGTATTATATCTACAAGCATTGTATAGCACTTTGCCTGGAATTTTGGGTTATCCTAGGTAATTTACACTATGTATAATAACTGTACTTATGTGTACATATGAGAGAGACAGAGATATAGGACATATAGATATAGATAGATATATAGACAGACAAAGATATAGACAGACAAAGATATAGACAGATAAAGATATAGACAGACAAAGATATAGACAAAGATATGGACAGATAGAGATATAGACAGGTAGAGTTATAGACAAATAGAGAGACAGCCAGAGACAGCCAAAGCCAGCCAGCCTGCTAAATACATAAGAACATAAGAAAGAAGGAACACTGCAGCAGGCCTACTGGCCCATGCAAGGCAGGTCCATGTCACCCCCCAACTTAGACCAATGACCCACCTAGTCAGGTCACATCCTCTGAAGGAAGGAGCATGGCATCAGACCTAGTAGCACAAGCTAGTCAGGTCCAACTCACACTCACCCACAGCCACTCATGTATTTATCTAACCTATTTTTACTTTCCTCTTATAAGGGGAGTGCGACATAACATCATTGAATCCCTGGTGTTTGCCACACTATTTGCTCTAGCTGGCACTCAATCGAACTGGTGCTCCCACAAGGTACAGTGGTACCCTGACTTACGATGGTCCCCAAACTCACCCTTTATGTAAGTTTATTTTTTAAATGCTTTTGTAAGTGTAATTTTGGGGTCTAAAAGGACTAGTCTATTTTACATCATTTCTTATGGAGATAAATTCGTTTGGTAATGGCACTTGAACAGCATTCTGGAATGAAAAATATCGTAAGTCGGGTACCACTGTACTAAGTGGTCCCAGATTTTTTTAATACTGCGCACACTGAGGGCGCAGACCCATTCTCTCATGTCTAGGCGACTCAGGCCTATCGCGCTAAATTTGAAGGAATGAAAAATAAAACGTAGCTCTACGTTCGGTCAGCTACGCGAGTGAACGTATATCTACGTGTGGACAGTTTAAGGGTTAAAAAACAAAGAAGGGAAGTAACCCTGGAAAAGGACTTGGTACCTGAAGTGTTAATGGAAGGGGATTCCCCTTCCAAACACTAGCAACTCCTCCTTCCTCTCCCCTCCTTCCATCTTCCACACATCAACAACTCTTCAATAAAGGTAAGTGTCAAGTTATTACTGTTTTATACTTCATATCTTATTGTTTTCTGTGTAGATAAATGTACATTTTATGTAAAAAAAAATATTTTTTAAATACTTTTAGGTGTCTGGAATGGATTAATTTTATTTACATTATTTCTTATGGGGAAAATGGTTTTGAGTCGTCCATTTTGAATTTTGGTAGACTCTCTGGAACGGATTATGGACGATTTTCAAAGGCCCACTGTACATACTGGTGTCTGTCGTTAAGATAAGATTTTAGGTAATCAAGGGAATGTCCTCTGAAGCCATAATGATTTAGTTTTAGGTGCAGGAGATTGTGGTCAATGAAGAGCCCCAGGGAATATTCATTTTTATCAAGAGCTGTATATATAAGTTCAAGCATTTGTATAATAGCATCATTCATACTTTTATTTGGTCTAAACCCAAAATGGCAAGGGTTAAGTATGTTGTTGGATATAAGGTAGGAGTAAAGTCGTTTGTGTATTAGTCTTTCGAATATTTTAGAAAGTAAGGGCAAGTTTGATATGGGTCTACAGTTGTTCAAGTCAGTTGGATCACCTCCTTTGAGGATCGGGGTAACCCTTGCTGTCTTGAGTATAGATGGGAAGGTTGAGGATGCTACAGATTTGTTAAACATTGTTGTAATAATGGGTGACAGCACATGTGCAGCTTTTTTATATATGAATGGTGGCAGGTTATCCAGATCTCCTGCTTTATTTTTTAATGATTTAATGATGAGTGAGACTTTAGTAGAATTAGTTGGAGCTAGATATATAGTATTTGGGTAGTTGGCAGTGAGATAATCTTTCGGCTGGGTATTTGAGCTAGGAATTTTACTTGCTAGCTTTGATCCTACAGTAGAGAAGAAGATACGTATTAAATTTGTTGGCCGTGTCTATAGGTTGTAAGTGAGGTTCATCTGATTTAGTTAAGTTTATCTCTCTCTTTCCAGACGGTTTCCTAGAGCCCAAAATTTTGGAGAGGGTTTGCCAGGTACTTTTCATATTGTCTTTTATTTCAATAAATCTATTTTCGAAACACATTTGTTTTGATTTTCGTATTAGTTTTGTGAGTATTGATGTGTATCGTTTAGGCAGTTCTTTAGTAATCAGGCCTAATCTGAACTGCGTTTCAAATTGGTGCTTTTTATCAATAGGTTTGAGGATGATATTTGTTAGCCATGAGCTGTTTAGTCTCTTTTCCGTGATCTGCTTCGTTATGATTGGACAATGCATGTTATAGAAGTTTAGGGTTTTATGTAAAAATGTTTTGACATCTTTGTCAATATTATTGCTGTCAGCTAGCTCTCGCTGCCAATCAATGTCACCTAGTGCTAATATTAAATTGTTTACCGATGTCTCATCATGCAGGTGAAATGAGATCTTTCTTGTTTCTTGAGGCAATTTACATAAGTTGGTTATGAGAAAGGTGGGGTAGTGGTCTGTAGTGTTGTCTGTGATTATACCTGCTTGTAGTGGGGATATCGTGTTGGTCCAGATAAGGTCAAGTAATGAGGCACTTGTCTCAAGAGATTCTTGTTGGCTTAGTTATAGAGGGTAGCAACAAGCAGTTGTTCATAGTGTTTGTGAAATTAGCTACTGGAGGGTCAGTTGTTTGGATGAGGTTTATGGTGAAGTCTCCTGTAAGTATTAGGTGGTGTTTATTCAACTCTGACTCAGTTATCATATTTCTAAGGTAAATCGTAAGAGTTAAACAAGCCAAGTTTCACCAGCATTTAGAGTTGCTTGTCAGTAAGGTTGAATACTTGCTTTAAGAGAATCCTAGGAAAATAATACTGATTATTACCAAAATATTTATTGTACTGTAGTTGGTTAAAATACTCATATTAGCTCTTAATTTATATGATCCAAATATTGCCGGTGTGTAATGTGTTTGCTTCTTGTTCACCATCTCCCACTTCTCATGCATATAAATTAAAAGCTGCAGTTAACAATGTACACTAGATTTTAGAAAGTGCAAAACTCCAGTACAGTAGTCTCTTGAGTAACAATGGTCTTGATTTACAATAATTTTGAGTTACGATTTACTCTCATAAAGTAATTTAGTTTGGAGGGGCATCTCAACTGTAGTACAGTGGACCCCCGCCTAACGAGCACCCCGGAAATCGTACAATTATGTAAGTATAATATTGTAAGTGCTTGTGTAAGTGTATTTTTGGGGTTCTGAAATAGACTAACCTACGTGACATTATTTCTTAAGGAAGTAAATTTGTTCGGTAATGGCACTTGAGCAGGCTTCTGGAATGAATTTTACTCGTTAGGCGGGGGTCCACTGTATTAATACACCTCTGGCAAGACAGTAATAAAAGTGAATGATGGTGAAAGTGTTTCTTCTTTTGGGTCACCCTACCTCTGTGGGAGATGGCCTGTGTGTTAAAAAAAATACATGTGTTGTCACATTCATTTGAATTTCATTCTATGTACAGTACAGCCATTCCTCACTTAATGACAGGGTTCTGTTCCTAAGTGTAGGTCGGTAAGTGAATTGGTCATTAAGCAAGGAGAATACTATACTGGTAGTGTGTTTGTGTCAACCATCTTTAGATATTTTTTTAATGTCACCTTTGCACCATTTATAACATTTCTGGTATATTTTTAAAAGTTTATATAGTAGTTTACAGTATAATGTAATAAACAGAATAGAGGAAATCAGCTCTAATATAAATTATTTAGGTTTGCATACTGGTTGGAGAGCTGGTCGTAAGTCTGAGTGGTCAGTAAACAAGTACATCGCTAAGTGAGGAGAGGCTATATATATATCTTGATTTTTTTTTTAACACACTGGCCATTTCCCACCAAGGCAAGGTGAACCGAAATAGAAACACTTTCACCATCAGTCACACTATCACAGTCTTGCCGGAGGTACATAGATATGACAGTTCAGATATCCCTCCAAACAACAAATATCCCCACCCCTCCTTTAGAGCAGAGGCACTGTATTTCCCACCTCCAGGACTCAAGTCCTGTAAAACATTTATTGTCCTTTTAGTCTTAACCTAGGTTTAAGCCTGCACAAAATGCTCTGCATAACCAATGGCTTTCCATGTGCAATATTAAATGTGATCCATATTTGTACAGTGTATCATGTGGAAATAATTTCAATTTAAAATCTGAATCCAGAGTATACTTACTCAGCTCTTGTGATTCATTACCAGCTAATACACTCTCTTTCAGTGCTTTACAGTCTTGGATATAATCAATGGCAGTCTGGATGATCTCCGCTTTTGCTCTGGGCCCACAGTCTGGTAGTGCTAGTCGCAGCTTCTCTAAAATAGTATTGAAGCGGTGGCGGCGGGCGGCTTCCCATTGTCTCACTTGACTGCTGAAAATAACAAAATCAAATAAGATAAGGCTTGTAAAATATGGAACAAAAATCTTATGTGTTCAGTCCATCGCTGTTGTAGATGGACTGAACCCATCGATTTCAGGCTGAGAGACTGATTAACTAAAACTCCTCCTCTCCTTACCCCTCTCTGCTTTGTATTAAACTGAAGAAGCCACTGTGTGGTGAAACATTTCCTTAATAAAGATTCCCATATGTTACATGAATGTCTCAATCTTCAACTTGTCGGTTTTCAAACCATTTATCAAAACTTAAGACTAACAAAAGATTAAGAGGGCAATAACAGTAAGTTGTAAATTTAGGAGTTTACAATGAATATCCTATTATTTTATTCTATATGGCTTTAATAAGTGTAATGGAGAGAATTACAGGCTTGGGAGGGTTACAGATAGTGAGAGTAAGTACAGTGGACCCTCGGTTTTCGTTCAAAATTCTTTCCAGAATGCTGTTCAAGTGCTGTTACCGAAGGAATTTGTTCTCATAAGGACAAATGTAAATTAGATTAGTCGTTTCAGACCCCCAAAAATACCCTTACAACAGCTCTTACAAAAATACACTTACATAATTGTTCGAGTTTGGAGGTGAACGAAAACCGAGGGTCCATTGTATATATTGTTTATAATGTTTTACATATGTTCATGACATTGAGAATATTCATTTATAGTTTTTACATATTTAGTTGAGGCTGGGATATGTTAGGGATATAAGGTACTTTGAACCCTTTGACTGTTTCGGTCATATATGTATGTACATCTTAAGAGCCACTGTTTCGGACATATATACAGTGGACCCTCGGTTAACGAAATTAATCCGTTCCAGGAGCTATTACTTAATCTGAATCTTTCGTAATCTGAACCCTTATTTCCCATAAGAAATAATGTAAATACAATTAATCCGTTCCACACATCCAAAAATATTAAAAAAAAAATACATTTTTTAAAGAATAACTATAGTTTTACATACAGAAAAAACCCACAAATACTACATACAATATTAAATTTATAAATAAAAATTGAAATAAACATTTAAAATAACATTTACTTACCTTTATTGAAGAGACTTGCTGGCATCTGGAAGATAGGGAGGAGGACAGGGGAAGGGGTTAGTGATTGGAAGGGAAATCCCCACTCCCTGCATGCCTGCTGCACTCCCTGCATGCCTGCTGCACTCCCTGCATGCCAGCTACACTCCCTGCATGCCAGCTACACTCCCTGCATGCCTGCTACACTCCCTGCATGCCTGCTACACTCCCTGCATGCCTGCTACACTCCCTGCATGCCTGCTACACTCCCTGCATGCCTGCTTCACTCCCTGCATGCCTGCTACACTCCCTGCATGCCTGCTACACTCCCTGCATGCCTGCTACACTCCCTGCATGAATGCTACACTCCCTGCATGAATGCTACACTCCCTGCATGAATGCTACACTCCCTGCATGAATGCTACACTCCCTGCATGAATGCTACACTCCCTGCATGAATGCTACACTCCCTGCATGAATGCTACACTCCCTGCATGCCTGCTACAATCCCTGCATGAATGCTACACTCCCTGCATGAATGCTACACTCCCTGCATGCCTGCTACACTCCCTGCATGAATGCTACACTCCCTGCATGCCTGCTACACTCCCTGCATGAATGCTACACTCCCTGCATGAATGCTACACTCCCTGCATGCCTGCTACACTCCTGCATGAATGCTACATTCGCTGCATGAATGCTACACTCCCTGCATGCCTACTACACTCCCTGCATGAATGCTACACTCCCTGCATGAATGCTACACTCCCTGCATGAATGCTACACTCCCTGCATGCCTGCTACACTCTCTGCATGCCTGCTACACTCCCTGCATGAATGCTACACTCCGTGCATGCCTGCTACCACTGGGGTGCCACTAGGAAGCTTCTTTGGACCCATGGTGACTTATTTCACAGTGACAATCACCAAACTACCAAAAAAGACACCAAATGTATTGTGAATGTTTGAAAGAGCGCGCTGGGTAATGTTCTCTCAATGGTAAACAACGCTACACTGGCGTCTTGCGCAGGCGCAGGCCAGGCGTGGAGCAGGTGGACACGTCTAATACGTTTCGCTAACCGAGCTTTTTTCGCTATCCGATTGCGAAAAAAGCTTTCGGTAACCAATTTTTTCGTTAACTAAACCTTTCGTTAACCGAGGGTCCACTGTATACTCACAAATTCTAGCGGCTTCAAATCAAGCGGGAGAAAGCTGGTAGGCCCACATATAAGAGAATGGGTCTGTGTGGTCAGTGTACACTGTATAAAAAAAATCCTGCAGCACGCAGTGCATAATGAGAGAAAAAAACTCTGACCGTTTTCTTGGATTAAAATGCCGTCTTTGAGGTGTATTTTCGTATGGTATTTATGGTTGTATTTTCTTTTTTATGGTCTCATTTGATAGAATGGAAAACATACTACAGAAATATAGATGATTTTGATTAGTTTCATGATGAAAACGACCTTGAAATTGAGCTCAAACTAGGGGAAATGTTCAATTTTTGCAAATGTTCAAGATTAAACAAATCATGCCACACGTCCAATACACATCAATTGGTGAGTCTAATATTCTTTCACAAGTGCACTGATATTATTTATACCATTTTTACAATAATGCAATAGTCTGCATAACGGTAAATCTTCTATTTTTTGTGTGAATAAAAAATCAAAATAGAAAGCAAGAGTAATATAAGAGGGGCCTAAAGACGTGACTAATGAACAGATAACATCTTATTTTAGTGCCAGGAATGTCTGCATTGTTTATTCTGGACCCTATTTTGAAATTGATAACTTTTTTATTTTGTATGAAATTGGCCAAATTGCCAATTTCTGACCACTTTATTGGGTAGTTGAAATCGGTAAATTGGTGGTTTCTTGTACTCAATCGATAGAACAAATGGAGCTCTAAAGAAATAGCTATGAGTTTGGTCGACTGGAACAATGGAATTGGCCGTAAATAGGGCTCAATGTCGGCGAAATTGCCGATGCGTATATATATCGCCGAGATCACTAACTTTGCAAGAGCGTAATTCCGTAAGTTTTCCATCAAATTTCATACTTTTGGTGTCATTACCATCGGGAAAAGATTCTCTATCATTTCACAAGAAAAAATCTTTTTTTTTTTTAAATTTTGCGACAACAGGAGAGCACTCAGGATTAGGGGTTGCAACAGTCAAAGGGTTAACGGTGGCTTTGAAAATGCTGGCTGAGTCAGTGGTTCTGGAGATTTCTGGCAGAAAATTCCAGATTCTGGGCCCTTTTATGTACACTGAATTTTTCAAGAGATTTAGCCAGACATGGGGAATGTCATCAAGATTTTATTGCTTCCTCTTCAGTTTAAAGCTACCAGGTGTGCTGCTTGCATCAACTCTGGATTATTTGCCCTTCATTCCCTTCATTTATGATTTAATTATGCCACCTTTTGTGTTACCAAGCCATCTTGGCCCCTAAAGTGTGCAGTAACAGGTGATTTCTCTGACGATCAAGCAAGAAATTGTGAAACAACACGATGGAGGAGTTTGAATTAGTCCACTGGTATGTGGGTATAACTTTTAAGATAAGATGAGATGAGCTTTGTTTGGATTTTTAAACCAGAGGGATAGCCACCCAGGATAACCCAAAAAAATCAGTGTGTCATCGAGGACTGTTTCTTATTTCCATTGGGGTCCTTCACTCTTGTCCCCCAGGACATATAAGTCGACTAACACCCAGGTACCTACTTACTGCTAAGTGAACAGTGACAGCAGGTGTAAGGAAACATGCCCAACGTTTCCATCTGGCCAGGGATTAAACCACAGACAATGAGTGTGTGAGGTCAGTGCCTCACACAGACATCATCAGAGATGGAAAGACTGTTGTCATTCTAAGTGATATAATAGGGCTGGAGTTAATTCAGGAACACAGACAGGAATTGACAGCAGAGGGGCGCCAAGAATTAAAGGAGATGGGTGAGAACAGTGGGGAGGAAGATGATCATAGGATAACAGCTTCAGAAATTCACAAGTTCTTTACTTATTAGGAGAGTGTGAACAAAATCATTGCACCCAGACACTGAAAAAACTGAACTCACTTCCTGTGTTTTGAAAACAAGGTTTTGTCTTATTTTAGGAGCCTCAGAAGAAAGCGACAGAAACAGAAAATTCTAGATTGCTAGCACACTCAGCTCAAACACTGAGGTCGGTGGTTTGATCCCGGTACAGGTGGAAACATTAGGACGTGTTTCCTTAAGACACCTGCTGTCCCTGGTCACTTAGCACTAAAACAGGTACCTGGGTGTTAGTCGACTGGTGTGGGTTGCATCCTGGGGGAAAAAATTGACCTAATTTGCCCGATTGCTCTGCATAACATGGGACTTTCTAAGTATAGCAGAATGTCACTGATATTACCTAGGTCTGTGTATGTTATACGTGTACTTGTAGAAATATTATTATTATTATTATTAGTATTATTACAGGTAATTTACACAATGTATTATAATTGTACTTATGTGTACCTGTACCTAAATAAACTTACAAACTAGTAACCTCCTCTCCACCACCACCACACTACCAACTCTTCAAGTCCAAGGTACAATATAAATTGCACTTCTGGGTTCTTGGAACTAATTACCATAAAACCATGGCACATGCGCAACAGTTAGGTATCTTTATTCCAAAATGAAACCCTCTCCAGGTATACACAGTAGGCTTCTTCAGTTGAGTACAGAAAAGTTAGCAGAAACAGTAGAGATATGAAGATGCTGTAATCAGTCCATTACCCTTACCTGGAATTTACCTGGAGAGGGTTTTGGGAGTCAACACCCCCGCAGCTCGGTCTGAGACCAGGCCTTATGGTGGATCAGGGTCAGATCAACCAGGCTGTTACTGCCGGCTGCACGAAAAACTGACGTACGAACCACAGCCCGGTTGGTCAGGTACTGACTTTAGGTGCCTGTCCAGTGCCTTCTTGAAGACAGCCAGGGGTCTATTGGTAATCCCCCAATGTATGCTGGGAGGCAGTTGAACAGTCTTGGGCTCCGGACACTTATGGTGTTGTCTCTCAGTGTACTTGTGGTGCCCCTGCTTTTCAACGGGGGAATGTTGCATCTCCTGCCGAGTCTTTTGCTTTCATAGGAAGTGATTTTCATGTGTAGGTTTGGTACCAATCCCTCCAGGACCTTCCAAGTGTATATTATCATGTATCTCTCTCGCCTGCATTCCAGGGAATACAGATCAAGGACCTTCAACCATTCCCAGTAATTTAGGTGCTTTATTGTACTTATGTGTGCTGTGAAAGTTCTTTGTACACTCTCTAGGTTTGCAATGTCGCCAGCCTTGAAAGGGGCCGTTAGTGTACAGCAGTATTCCAGCCTAGAGAAAACAAGTGATTTCAAGAGTGTCATCATGGGCTTGGCGTCCCTAATTTTGAAGGTTCTCATTATCCATCCTCTCATTTTCCTAGCCGATGAGGTAGATACATTGTTGTGGTCTTTAAAGGCAAGATCCTCTGACATTATCACTCCCAAGTCCTTCACATTTCTTTTTCGCTCTATTGTATGGTTAGAATTTGTTGTATACCTTGATACATTTTTTTATTTCCTCAAGTTTTCCATATCTGACTAGTTGAAATTTCTCCTCGTTGAACTTCATATTGTTTTGAGTGGCCCATTTGAAGATTTGGTTGATGTCAGCTTGGAGTTTTGCATTGTCTTCAATGGAGATCACTGCCATGGCAATCTGGGTGTCATCCGCAAAGGAAGACACGGAGCTATGGCTTACATTTCTGTCTATGACAGAAATGAGGATGAGGAATAGAATGGGAGCGAGTACTGTGCCTTGGAAAACAGCTTTTCACCATGACCTGGGACTTTACTCTGTTTACTATTACTCTTTGTCTTCTATTTGTCAGGAAGTTATAGATCCATCTACCAACTTTTCCTGTTATTCCTTTATCATGCATTTTGTGTGCTATTACGCCATGGTCACACTTGTCGAAAGCTTTTGCAAAGTCTGTGTATACTACATCTGTATTTTGTTTATCCTCAACAGCATCCAGGATCCTGTCATAGTGGTCCAGGAGCTAGGACAGGCAGGAGCGACCTGCTCTAAACTCGTGTTGCCCTGGGTTGTGTAATTGATGGGTATCTAGGTGGTTGGCGATCTTGCTTCTTAGAACCCTCTCAAAGATTTTTATGATATGGGATGTTAGTGCTATCGGTCTGTAGTTCTTTGGGATGTTAGCTCTATCGGTCTGTAGTTCTTTGCAATTGCTTTACTGCCACTCTTGTGGAGTGGGGTTATGTCTGTTGTTTTTAGTGTGTGTGCGATGACCTGTGTCCATGCTACCTCTCCATAGAATGCTGAACGAACGTGATAGGGGCTTCTTGCAATTCTTGATGAACACAGAGTTCCATGAGTCTGGGCCTGGGGCAGAGTGCATGTCATTTATTGCCTTTTCAAAGTCTTGTGGAGTTAGAATAATATCCGAGATTTCTGAGATGACCAAATTTTGCGTTTCGTTCATACATCATTTTCACATCTCTACTGCTTATCTGGAGTTTACCTGGAGAGAATTCCAGGGGTCAACGCCCCTGCGGCCCGGTCCGTGACCAGGCCTCATGTTGGACCAGAGCCTGATCAACCAGGCTGTTACTGCTGGCCGGACGCAGTCCAACGTACGAACCACAGCCTAGCTGGTCAGGCACCGACTTTAGGTGCCTGTCCAGTGCCTGCTTGAAGACAGCCAGGGGTTTGTTGGTAATCCCCCTGATGTCTGCTGGGAGGCAGTTGAACAATCTTGGGCCCCTGACACTTATTGTGTTGTCCCTCAACGTGCTAGTGACACCCCTGCTCTTCATTGGGGGATGTTAAATCGCCTGCCGAGTCTTTTGCTTTCGTAGGGAGTGATTTTCGTGTGCAAGTTTGGTACTAATCCCTAGAGAATTTTCCATGTGTATATAATAATGTATCTCTCCCGCCTGCATTCTAGAGAGTACAGGTTTAGGAACTTCAAGCATTCCCAGTAATTGAGGTGGTTTATCGCAGTTATGCGTGCTGTGAAGGTTCTCTGCACATTTTCAAGGTCAGCAATTTCACCCGCTTTGAAAGGTGGTTAGTGTGCAGCAATATTCCAGCCTAGATAGAACAAGCGATCTGTAAAGTGTCAACATGGGCTTGGCATCCCTGGTTTTGAAGGTTCTCATTATCCATCCTGTCATTTTTCTAGCAGATGTAATTGCTACGGTGTTATGGTCCTTGAAGGTGAGATCCTCTGACATGATCACTCCCAGGTCTTTGACATTAGTTTTTCGCTCTATTGTGTGGTTGGAATTAGTTTTCTACTCCGATGAGATTTTAATTTCTTCACTTTTTCCATATCTGAGTAATTGAAATTTCTCATCATTGAACTTCATATTGTTTTCTGCAGCCATTTAAAGATTTGGTTTATGTCTGCTTGGAGTCTTGCAGTGTCTTCAACGGTGGACACTGTCATACAGATTTGGGTGTCATCTGCAAAGGAAGACACAGCACTGTGGCTTATATCCCTGTCTATGTCCGATATGAGGATGAGGAACAGAGCTTTTCACAGTAGCTGCCTCAGACTTTACTCTGTTGACTACTACTCTTTGTGTTCTACTTGTTAGGAAATTATAGATCCATCTACCAACTTTTCCTGTTATTCCTTTATCACACATTTTGTGTGCTATTACACCATGGTCACACTTGTGAAAGGCTTTTGCAAAGTCTGTGTATATAACATCTGCATTCTGTTTGTCTTCTAGAGCATCCAGGACCTTGTCGTAGTGGTCCAGTAGTTGGGACAGACAGGAGCGGCCTGCTCTAAACCCATGCTGCCCTGGGTTGTGCAATTGATTGCTTATGCCAACTTTTCTGTACTTAAGTGAAGAAGTCTACTGTGTAGGCGAAACATTTCAAAATAAAGATACCTAACTGTTGCAAATGTGTCTTACATACCAACCTGTCAGTATTGTATATCATTTTAATATTCACCATAAAACCTTGTATTTTGGTGGTTTGAGTTATGATGGCTTTGGGGTACCTGGAGTACCTGGAGTTTACCTGGAGAGAGTTCCAGGGGTCAATGCCCCCGCGGCGTTGGAACGTATTATTAACATAATTCAAGGGACCACTGTATTGGTTGTTTTTGAGAATGTGTGGTGTTAGGTTAAGTTAGTCAAGGTTGTTAGAGTGTTGCTGCCTCTGCAAAACACCAGCTGATGTTTTTCTCACTGTGACATGAAAATATCACAATGTTTTTTTGACATAGAGTATAATGAATGACTCAATATCTTGTACTATTAAATCCATAAGGATCGTATTGCACCTGGGCCAATGGGGGGCAATTAGTTTCATGCCAAGGAAGGAAACGGTTTTCTGATCAGAGCGGAGTATAAGGGAATAATTCTTGGCCTAGTGACTAAAGTCTGTTCACACAGGCAGAGCCGATTGTTCCTAGGGGAAAAATGGTCCTAACTTTGTCTGTTCACAGCGAAATAATACCTAGTGAAAAGTACGATAATACCTGCAATGACTTACGTTGCCCACGCAGTGCTTATCGAGTCACAGACAGATCTGTCTGTGACTCGATAAAGCCCACTGCGTGGGCGAAACGTTGTCAATAAAGGATCACATTATACTGCTTATGTGTTTATTTTTTCCTAAGTACCTAGGTGTTAGTCAACTGGTGTGGGTCGCATCCTGGGGGACAAGAGTGAGGACCCCAATGGAAATAAGACAGACAGTCCTCGATGACACACTGACTTTCTTGGGTTATCCTGGGTGGCTAACCCTCCGGGGTTAAAAATCCGAAGAAAATCTTATTTTATCTTATTTATCCGAGTTACTGGGCATAGCCCCTCCCCTCCCCTTCCTTGGAATGAACCTGGATGCCTGACAGGTGTTGTATGACTCATCCGAGATTAATGCTTCCCAGCGATTAAAATTAAAAAAATAGTGGGACTGTAAATCTAGATTACAATATAATAACACTATATATAATACTATTTTTTTTAGTGGCACTGAGATCATACATGTGTTAGTGGGGTGGGCACACATTCATATATACATATATATATATAGTACATTTATGTACTTTTAAATAAATATAGCCCAATTAAGATAAAGAAATAAGAATTCCCATTGGGGTCCCCAGTGAAAGTAAGAGTAAGTCTGGCTACTCACGTCTTGTCACACCCCTCAGACTTTTTCTCTTTATTGCTGCTCTTTTTCTCTTCTTCACCTTTATTTTTATCTACTTTACTTTTATTTCGAGTCATAATGGTTAATATATTAGTGAGGAGAATCGATACCTCAGCTCATGAGCAACTTTGTAAACAAACTAACTGAGAGAAAACGTTATTACTGCCTGGGAGGACTATAATAGCTTTATTATGTAGCCTGTACCCTATGTGTGGTTGTGACCCTGTACCTTCCCTGTGTGTAGTTGTGACCCAGTACCCTCCCTATGTGTGGTTGTGACCCTGTACCCTCCCTGTGTGTGGTTGTTACCTTGTACCCTCCCTGTGTGTGGTTGTTACCTTGTACCCTCCCTGTGTGTGGTTGTTACCTTGTACCCTCCCTGTGTGTGGTTGTTACCTTGTACTGGAGTGCGATAAAATTAATGAATTCAGAGACTACTCATTCAGAAATGTTCAAGATATGTCAAAGTATTTTATCCACAGTGGTATATTACAGACCATTCTGGAAAAATACTCTGACTTTGCTCCCTGTAAATAAAGCATTGACACGTGTGTGTGTGTGTATGTATATGTGTGTATGTGTATGTGTGTATGTATATACATGTATGTGTGTGTGTGTGTATATGTATGTGTATATGTATATGTGTGTGTGTGTGTGACCCAACAATTAAAATTTGCACCAATAACTCATTACAGTTGTGGCTGGGTGAAGACTAATAGATTGCTCATTGCTTTATAATTTGTTCATGAGTGCAACCATGTACAGACGTAAGTAAATTTACTTACATGATTCATTATTTTGTAACTAGTGAATTCATTACCATTGTACCTTGTTCAGCTATCAAAACTTTGGGGCCCAGTCTCTGGACCCTATATATACCTCTGTAATCTGCAAATACCTTTGTAACTTGTCATGATTGTGACCATCTGAGTTCATTACCTTTGTAACTTGCTCAGCTATCAAACTTTGAGGTCCAGTCCCTGGACCCATTATGTACCTCTGTAATCTTTTGACTACCGCCCACAGGATGGGTATGGGGTGCATAATAAAGATATCAAACTAAACTGGGTCATGTCATCTTCTCCTATTGCTTTCATGATGTTTTCAATCGCATTTTTCTCCCCTTGTCTTCTTGCTTCGTAAGTTTTCCCTTCAACTTCCTGGAGCCCATAAACAAAGACTGATCTCTCTCTTTCATTCTCCCACTGCCTATCCCTATGTAACCCCTGATTCGATTTAGTTGCCTCCATTGCAGCTTTCCTTTCTTCAATCTCTTCACTGTCTGTTATCCCTTGGCCCAGTGGCCTGTCGCTTTCCCTTCTTAACTTTCCCTGTGCACTGCTGTGGTCTGTTAGGGCTTCTACGTATAGCTTAGCTCTCCCTTTTACTACACTCCCCTCGATTGTTCCTGATGTGATCCTCTCTTTTTCTCGGGCACCACGATGGTCTGATAGCGCCTCTGCATACAGTTTCACTCCGTTCTCTACAGTCCTCTTCTTTGTGACTGAGGTAGCAGTTTCTGATACCATGTCCACATTGCTTTTTAGTTCTTTAGGCTGTTTCAAAATTTTCAACAATTAATATTTGCACCAAGAACTCATTACAGTTGTGACCGGGTGTGGACTAGTGAATTGATCATTACTTTATATTTTGTTCATGATTGTAACCCATATGAAAACAGGAAAATGCAACCTCCCGTCCTGTAAGCTTTTCCACCCTGAAATGTGCCACTCATAAGTTCAGGAAAGACAGTGTTATAACTTATATTGCCAGGCATACCACCTAAAGGGTACAAGACGACACAGAACATCCAGACCATGGCAAAACCTGAGTAGCCACAGCCACTCCAGAGAGAGTTTTTTTTAGTGCCAGGAAGGAAAAAAAGTTGGCAGGAAATGACAGAAATCGTACACCAACTGCAATCATTTCTGGAGTGGAATCACAGTCAATGGCCTCCACTCCAACACAACAGATATTAGTGCCAGGAAAAGACCCCCCATACCACCAATCCAACGACATTCATCTTTGCAAATATACAGGGTCTAAAGCCAGCAACAAACAAGATACCTTACATCCGTGGACTGCTTACAGAGTCAAATGCTATGTTTGCGGCTTTCACAGAGATCCACATAAGAGATCACTTGGACAATGAAATATGGATCCCGGGCTACAACCTATACAGATGTGACAGAGTGAACAGGCAAAAAGGGGGGGGGTTGGTCTGTATATCACAGAGTCACTTATATGTCAGAACTACTAAATATCTCAAATGATGTAGTTGAAGTATTAGCAATAAAGATCGAGAATCAAAACCTGGTCATCGTAGTTGTATACAAGCCTCCGGATGCAACGTCCCAACAATTCCAGGAACAGCTTCTGAAAATTGACCACTGTCTGGAAAATCTTCCAGCTCCTGCCCCCAACATCTTGCTACTGGGGGATTTCAACCTAAGGCACATAAAATGGAGGAATATTGCAAACAATGTGGTAGCAGAGATAACACCAGGAGGCAGCTCAGATGAAAACTCGCACACACATGAACTTTTAAATCTCTGCACCAAATTCACCTTAAACCAGCAAATAGTAGAGCCTACAAGATTAGAGAATACGCTGCACCTCATTTTCACCAACAATGATGATCTGATACGAAATATCATCATATCAAAAACAATATACTCAGATCACAACATAATAGAGGTCCAGACATGTATGCGGGGAGCCCCAGATCGACAAAATGTGATCAGCCGCGAGGGAGCCTTCTCCAAATTCAATAACAAAAACATAAGGTGGGACCAAGTAAACCAAGTCCTAAATGATATAAACTGGGAAGATTGCCCAAGCATCACGGATCCTAACCTATGTCTAGAATAAATTAACTCTGTGGTACTTGAGGTTTGCTCAAGGCAAATTTCCTTAAGGAAAAGAAGGAGAAGATGTTAACTAGAAAGAGAGAGGCGCTCCCTATACAGGCGAAGGCAGAGAATAACGGAGCGACTACAAGGGGCCAATATATCTGAAATACGTAGGGAGACGCTGGTCAGAAAAATAACAAACATCGAATTAAAACTAAAGGAATCTTACAGGCATCAAGAAATGCGGGAAGAACTAAAAGCCATAAATGAAATTGAAAGAAACCCAAAGTATTTCTTTCCTTATGCAAAATCAAAGTCGAGAACAACATCCAGTATTGGGCCCCTACTTTAACGGGATGGGTCCTACACAGATGACAGCAAGGAAATGAGTGAGTTACTAAAGTCCCAGTATGACTCAGTTTTTAGCGAGCCGCTAACCAGACTGAAAGTCGAAGACCAAAATTTTTATGAGAGTGCCACAGAACTTGGCAGATGCATGCCTATCTGACATTACCCTGACGCCAAACGACTTCGAAAAGGCAATAAATGATATGCTCATGCACTCCGCTTCCTTCCCAGACTCATGGAACTCCGTGTTCATCAAGAACTGCAAGAAACCCCTATCACATGCTTTTAATATCCTATGGAGAGGGAGCATGGATACTGGGGTCGTCCCGCAGTTACTAAAAACAACAGACATAGCCCCACTCCACAAAGGGGGCAGTAAAGCAATAGCAAAGAACTACAGACCAATAACGCTAACGTCCCATATCATAAAAATCTTTGAAAGGGTTCTAAGAAGCAAGATCGCCACTCATCTAGATACCCATCAATTACACAACCCAAGGCAGCATGAGTTTAGAGCAGGTCGCTCCTGTCTGTCCCAACTACTGGACCACTACGACAAGGTTCTGGATGCTCTAGAAGACAAACAGAATGCAGATGTTATATACACAGATTTTGCAAAAGCCTTTGACAAGTGTGACCATGGTGTAATAGCACACAAAATGCGGGATAAAGGAATAACAGGAAAAGTTGGTAGATGGATCTATAATTTCCTAGCAAGTAGAACACAAAGAGTAGTAGTCAACAGAGTAAAGTCTGAAGCGGCTACAGTGAAAAGCTCTGTTCCACAAGGCACAGTACTTGCTCCCATCTTGTTCCTCATCCTCATATCGGACATAGACAGGGATATAAACCACAGTGCCGTGTCTTCCTTTGCAGATGACACCCGAATCTGCATGACAGTGTCCACCATTGAACACACTGCAAGACTCCAAGCAGACATGAACCAAATCTTTAAATGGGCTGCAGTAAACAATATGAAGCTCAATGATGAGAAATTTCAATTACTCCGATATGGAAAACGTGAGGAAATTAAAATTTCATCATAGTATAAAACAAATTCCAACCACACAATAGAGCGAAAAACTAATGTCAAAGACCTGGGAGTGATCATGTCAGAGGATCTCACCTTCAAGGACCATAACACTGTAACAATCACATCTGGTCAGACACCACTCCCGTTGGTCTCTTCTCATAGATGGTTGGGTATCACTTTGGATGCACCACTCTTGACATGGAGGAAACACATAATAGCCCTCCACCTCTCATGTGCACGCCGCACTGCACTCATGCGCCGGATCTCTGACACTGAGTGGGGGGTGGATCGAGACCTTCTCTTTAAATTTTATACAGCTATGGTTCGCAGCAAATTCACCTATGCAAGTGAGGTCTATGGCGCAGCTTCTTCCTCCTCTCTTTACCGCCTGGACATTCTCCAGAATTCGGCCATCCGCAGTATGCTGGGGGCGTTCTCCTCTACCCCCATTGCAGCCTTGGAAGCAGAGTCTGGGATGGTCCCCCTCTCGTCAATGAGAATGGCAAGGAACTGTTTCGTCATCATTTGGCCTCGCCTTGTACTCACCCATGCTGCTCACCACGGGTGGAGGCAGCCTCTGTCCCACGTTTGGTTCAGCCTTCCTTGTGGCCAGGGCCCAACGTTCTTGACCTACCTTTCACTCCCTACACCAGTGGTGACTCTCCTCTTCACCCCGGTCCTCCCCTGGATGGACCTGACACGTGCCACATCCACCTGATTGGCCTTCTGGAACAGGAAACTCCCCCAGATAGCTGTAATTCTCTTTGAAGAGTTTCGCGCTTTCACGTATGGTTCTTCCTTCTCCATCTACACAGACGGCTGAGCACGAAAAAAAAAAAAAATTTAATTCATGTTAAGCGCTAAACCTATTTGGGTTATTCAGCGCAATACTTTGTGGAGGTTTGATCCTCCGTCTACATCTGCTGCTGCATTCTTTGCTGATCTTTCTCTGTGTCAAACCTGGCGGTTAGACCCCGCTCACTTGGTCCTAGCAGGAGAGCTCTTCCCCATTCACCAGGCCTTGGTTTTTGTCCTTGCTCACCTCCCTCCTCAGCCTTTGGTTCTCTTCTCTGATTCCCAATCTTCCCTAGCACTTTTGTGTTCTGACCGTCCACGGTCCCTACGCGTCCTTGTCCGACGGACGCAGTCTCTTATCCTACGTTTTTTGCGAAGTCCAGGTTGGAGCATCTCCCTTC
This sequence comes from Cherax destructor, assembly GCA_009830355.1. NCBI lineage: Eukaryota > Metazoa > Arthropoda > Malacostraca > Decapoda > Parastacidae > Cherax > Cherax destructor. Next base: position 28,992 of record WNWK01012636.1, read on the forward strand.
AGTGGGTACCTGCCCATGTTGGCATTCGGGGCAATGAAGTAACCGATCGAACAGCCTCCCTCGCACATGCACTTCCTACCATTACCTCTCTTTCGCTGGGCCGCAGTGATTTCACAAGGACTGTTTGGAAGGAAATCCGTCATTTATGGCAGAAGGAACTGTTACGCTCCCTCTCTACTTCGGCATTGAGTTCTGTCCGATCTTTCAATGGTCTCTGCCCTTGGGCTCGCCATCCCAATCGCTCAGTGGATGTTGCACTGACTCGCCTCTGGGTTGGGCACTCACAACTGGCGGCTCATCTACACCGCCTTCGAATGACGGACTCTCTGTACTGCCCGTGGTGTCCCTCACAGCCTGAGACGGTGGAACACTTCCTACTGTGGTGTTAGTTAGTTTGATATCTTTATTATGCACCCCATACCCATCCTGAGGGCGGTAGTCAAAAGATTAGAGGTACATAATGACAACTGTGGCCACGTTATCACTCTGCACGGACTCCGTGCGGCCTTGCACACGTTTGGGGTGCACTCTTTCACCCTATCTCTCCTTCTTAATGGGGAGGGGTTTGATCCTCCAGACCGTCAGGAGATATTGGCCTGTACCTTCACATTCTTGCTAGCTTCAGGGCGCATTAGGGACATATCATACGCAGTTATTAGTTATTAGTCAATTGAATTAAATTGAATAAACTCAATAAATTTCTCTAATATTAAGTACATAGTCTTTAAGTTACTAGATTAAGCTGCCCCTAATGCCATGACATGTCAGTGGCTCTCCTTGCACTCAATTTACATTGTAACTACTAATACCTATGTAATCTGCAATCTGCAATGAAATAATTGAGGTTCCTTCTCCGAGCGTTGGACGGCAGGGCTCGATACGGCGTATGCTGTCAGTGGCCCTATAAGCCCCAACAACAACAACAGACTGTACGTATTAATTGATATTTAAACTTCAAGGAAGAAGACTTCAAGGAAGGAGTAGGTAGGTTTATGCAGTTAGTAACTAATATTAGAAGTAATAAGGTAACCTTAGATGTTAATGTTGTAATCCTAGGTTAGGTAAGGTTCATCAGGAAACAGGACATGATAACGACATACAAAATACTGCGGGGAATCGACAAGGTAGACAGTGACAGGATGTTCCAGAGAGGGAACACAGAAACAAGGGGACACAACTGGAAGCTGAAGACTCAGATGAGTCAAAGGGATGTTAGGAAGCATTTCTTCAGCCACAGAGTAGTCAGGAAGTGGAATAGTCTAGAGAAAGATATAGTGGAGGCAGGGAGAGCAGAGACCCAGTAGCGGACAGCGAAGAGGCGGGGCCAGGAGCTGAGTCTCGACCCCTGCAACCACAATTAGGTGAGTACACAGGTCTTAGTCAGATGATGACCCGCCGTTGGAGCTTTTGGTCATCTGACCGAGGCCCTCCGCTGGCTTACCGGTCCACCCCTTTAAAAATTATGGTCATAGTTATAACCATTTTTATATTTAACATAGGTTTAGGCCTATAATATAGGCGAACATTAGGTTATGTTGGCCAAGGAGCACTGGCAACTCCCATCCCATGCTTGAACGAGGCAGAAGCGGGTATCACAGACACCAGCTTCTTCTCAGACCAGACATCGAAGAGATAAAACTAGATCTTAGCGCATCTGCAAAATTCCAGCCTGAATTTCACCGAAAGGCGTCTCGAAGCACCGTGGACTGTCTCTCCTCAGGCACCCCCTCTGTAAGACAATCTCCGACATTTTCCTGTATTTAGTTGGCCAGCGATGTATGGGGAAAGGTGGGAAATTTGAACTCAGGGTAACGACGCAGGCGAAGGCCCACAGATACGGTAATTGTGGGCATCTCTCCGTATTAGTCTGGAAGCTAGTGTCACTTACTGCATAAATATAGCTTAGGGAATATCCTTTGAAACCAGGAAGCTCTGAGGTGCAGGCAGGACACTAATACCGACTGAATTCTTGCAAAAATTAGTCCTTCACTGCATGTGGTGTCTTGAAGGTGAGGGACCAGAAGGGGCTAAGAGTTGGGGTGAAGTCGGGAGTGTCTGCTGACATATTCTCCACCACCAAGTAAGTTAGTGCTTTATTAGTGCATGTAGTTAGGAATTTCTAGCAAGATCAGTTGCATATGGAAATGTGTCCTATAAGCCACTTGTGAGCCTGAGAGGATTAATCTCAGGGTATCTGTGTCAACAGTATTTGCCAGGGGAGCAGCTTACAAGGAGGCAGTCCAGACAAATTTCTACATACCCATTTGAAGATTTGGTTGATGCCCGCTTGGAGTCTTGCAGTGTCTTCGATGGAGGACACTCATGGCAATTCAAGTGTCATCCGCAAAGGTAGAACGGATTATTGGTATATTATTATAATCATGGGGAAGCGCTAAACCTGTAGGATAATACAGTATCTGTGGGGGGGGGGATGGAAGGTATTCAGGTTTAATTCAGGGAACTGGAGCACAGATCCAATTCCCTAGATCAAGAACCCTTCACCAGAGTCTAAGGAACCTCCCTTGAGGGGAAGAAGACATGGAGCTATGGCTTACATCTCTGTCTATGTCAGATATGAGGATGAGGAACAGGATGGGAGTGAGTACTGTGCCTTGTGGAACAGAGCTTTTCACTGTAGCTGCCTCAGACTTTACCCTGTTTACTATTACTCTTTGTGTTCTATTTGTTAGGAAGTAATAGATCCATCTACCAACTTTTCCTGTTATTTGTTTATCACGCATTTTGTGCGCTATTACATTGTGGTCGCACTTGTCAAAGGCTTTTGCAAAGTCTGTATACTACATCTACATTTTGTTTATCCTCTGAAGCATCCAGGAGCTTGTCATAGTGGTCCAGTAGCTGGGACTGGCAGGATCATCCTGCTCTAAACCCATGTTGCCCTGGGATATCTAGGCAGTTGGCTCTGGTGACCTGGTGGCTAAAGCCCTTACTTCACACAGCGAGGGTCTGGGTTCGACTCCCAGCCAGGGTAGAAACATTGGGTGTTTGTTTACACCTGTTGTCTATGTTCACCCATCAGTAAAATGGGTGCTGGGTGTTAGTCGACTGGTGTGGGTCGCATCCTGGGACACTGACCTAATTTGCCTGAAATGCTCAGCATAACAAGGGGCTTTCTATATAGTAGTATGTCATTGATGTCAGCTAGGCCTGTATACCATGCACATGTACTTGTAGTAAATAAAGATACAGTGGAACCCCGGTTAACGAACACCCCGGAAATCATGCAATTATGTAAGTATAATATTGTAAGTGCTTGTGGAAGTGTATTTTTGGGGGTCTGAAATAGACTAACCTAAATGACATTTTTTCTTAAGGAAGTAAATTCGTTCGGTAATGGCACTTGAGCAGGCTTCTGCAATGAATTTCTTTCGTTAACCGGGGTTCCACTGTATATTATTATTATTATTATATTATTATTATTATTATTGGTGATTTTACTTCTTAGAACCCTTTCAAAGATTTTTATATGGGATGTTAGTGCTATCGGTCTTTAGCGTTTTGCAATTGCTTTACTGCCACCTCTGTAGAGTGGGGCTATGTCTGTTGTTTTTAGTGAGTGTGGGATGACTCCTGTGTCTATGCTCCCTCTCCATAGAATGCTGAAGGCACACAACAGGGGCTTCTTTTCTTGCAGTTCTTGATGAACACGGAGTTTCACGAGTCCAGGCCTGGGGCAGAATGCATGGATATGTCATTAATTGCCGTTACAGAGCATAAGTAAATCCCCATCTTATGATGTTAATGCAATCCCAAAAATTCATCCCAAAAGAAATGTAGAATTGATTAATGCATTTCTGAGCTATAATTTTAAAATTATATTTTAATTTATATTTTGATGAGAGTTAAAAATCACCTAATAAAAGGAGTGGTGTAAATAAGGAAGTCCAAAACTACACATTAGCAAAGTGTTCACAACGTATGTATGGTGTGCTTAATAAAGATACAGTCGAACCTCGGTTTTTGTTTGCCCTGGTTTTCGTCGAATTCGGTTTTCAATGACTTTTTTCGTCAAAATTTTGTCAGAGTTTTTGTTCATCACCTTGGTTTTCGTCCGCCGTACCAAACGTGTCTGCCTGCCCGCACCCATACAAAGCATCCCACGCACACGTTCTGAGTCAGTCTGGCTTTGTTTCTTGTCAAGTGAACATTACCCTCCGCGTTCATACGAAACATTTCGTAATACGTAATCCATAGTTTTTTGTGCTTGTTTATTGAGTGCGACTGCTAAATAAGCCACCATGGGGCCAAAGAAAGTTCCGAGTGCCTTTGAGGAAGTCCATGGGGTTGGATGTGAGTGTCCAGGATGTGAAAGAGTTGGTGGACAACCACAGGGAAGAGCTATCCACTAAATTTATTCAAATTCAAATTCAAATGTTTATTTCCTTGTAAAGCTTACAATGTGTGGTTTTCATATTATAAGATATTTATTACAAAGAAGGCCACTTGCATGCCTAGGCATTTCGGGCAGACTAATACTAATTCTTACTGTATATTGATATAGGTTATGGAGCAGTACATTTGAACATATTAGTACAAATCATATAATAATATTATAAATGTTAGATTTAATAATGGGTTTGGATTTGTCTTGGCATGATACATTGTTTCTATTAAAGCTCATATACTGGAAGAGTATCTTAGGCTAACTTAGGACTAACTTAAGATTTAATAGGCATTAGCTATAGTATTAGGAATTTAATGTTTTCAGTCATTTGGGTGGGTGTAAGAGTAAATTAGGGGGAATTACAGATAACGAGAGTAAGACTATATTGTTTTGGATGTGTTCATGATACAAAAAAGAGAATTAGGTGGTTTTCATTTGGTTAGCTGATGATGGGGTGTGTTAGGGAGACGAGATGTTTTTTAATGGTAGTTTTGAAAGTGGTGGTTGAGTCTGCGGTTCTAAAATTTTTAGGCCCTTTTATGTAGATTGAATTTTTGTAGAGGTTTAGCTGGACACGGGGGATGTCATAGAGATTTTTATGTTATGGGTTCTGTTGCAACTATCAAGAAAGTGTTTTAGTTCAGGGCTAATATTGTGACCAGATCTACCTGAGTTCATTACCTTTATAACTTGCTCAGCTATCAAAACTTTGGGGCCCAGTCCCTGGGCCCATTATGTACCTCTGTAATCTTTTGACTACCGCCCACAGTATGGGTATGGGGTGCTTAATAAAAATATTAAGCTAAACTATTAGAATTTATGGTTCTGTAAATGTAGTTTGCACAATAGTAGGTGTGAATGTTCTGTATGGTGAGCAGGTTTAGGTCTTTGAAGAGTGGGGGTGTGTGTTGTCTTGCATTGGATTGCTTTATAATTCTTACTGCGGCTTTCTGTTGGGTTATTATTGGCTTTAGGTGAGTTGCTGCTGTTGATCCCCAGGCACAAATAGCATAGGTGAGGTAGGGAGAGACGAGTGAATAGTATAGTGTGAGTAGGGTTGATTGTGGTACGTAGTAACGTATCTTGGAGAGGATCCCAACTGTTTTGGATACTTTTTATGTTATTTGTTGGATATGGGTGTTGAATTTCAGGTTACTCCCAAGATGCAGGCCCAGGAATTTGCCCTCATTATGTTTAGCAATAAGCATGTTGTCAGTTATGTTCAGCTGAGCAGCATCTGTTCTGTTCCCAAACAGAATGTAGAAGGTTTTGTCAATATTTAGTGTAAGTTTATTAGCAGTCATCCAGATCAATTAGGTGTTGTAATACATTAGAAAGATCATTGATGTATAAGAGGAAGAGCAGGGACCAAGAACACTTCCCTGTGGTATTCCAGTATCCAGCAGTTTTATTGATGAGGTTGTGTCCTTAATAGAGACGTATTGCTGCCTGTTAGTAAGGTAGGATTTGAAATATGTAAGTGCGTGGCCCCTTATGCCATAATGATTAAGTTTGTGGAGTAGGATGCTGTGGTCTACTGTGTCAAAAGCTTTCCTTAGGTCGATGAAGAGTCCTAATGGATATTCATTTTTTCAAGTGCTGTGTAAAGCAGGTCTAGCATTTTTACAATTGCGTCGTTTGTGCTTTTGCTTTTCCTGAAGCCAAATTGGCAGGGGTTGAGGATGCTTTGCGCTGTTATAAAGGAATATAGTCTCTTGTGCATAAGTTTCTCAAAGATTTTGGATAGCAACGAGAAGTTTGAAATTGGCCTGTAGTTGTTTACATCTATGGGGTCACCACCTTTGTGTGTTGGAGTGACCCTTGCTATCTTGAGTAGTGCCCGGAAAGTGCTGGTTTCTAGTGATTTGTTAAAGAGTTTGTACAATAATGGAGGAATTTGAGCTAGATTTTCTGATTTATTTTTAAGTGACTTAATAATCGTAGTGACTTCTGTGGGCTTGGTTGGTGCAAGATAGGAGGAGGTTGGGAAATTCCCATCTAAGTAATCACTTGCTCGGGCATTGGTACCTGAGATTTTGCTGCAACACCTTCAACTGGAACAGCAACAGATCGCAGCTGAGGAAATTGCTTCAGAGGAGGAGGAAGAGAGAGTGGGGAGAATATGCCTTCTTCAGTGATTAAGGACATGTGTGCAAAGTGGAATGAGTTTTAAAGTTTTGTGGAGAAATATCACCCTAACAGAGCTGTTGCAAGCTGTGTCTGCAACATGTTCAGTGACAATGCCTTGTCCCATTTTAGGCAAATCTTAAAGAGACACCAGAAACAGACCTCTCTGGACAGATTTTTTGTGTGACAGGGGTCCAGTGACTCTCAAGCTGGTCCTAGTGCCAGTAAAAGACAAAGAAGGGAAGTAATCCCGGATAGGGACTTGATACCTGAAGTCCTTATGGAAGGGGATTCCCCTTCCAAACAATAACCTCTTCCCTCCTCACCGTCTTCCATACGCCAACAAGAGTCTTCAATAAAAGTTATGTTAAATGTTCATTTATCCATTTCATTAGTCCTTTATATTTATTTCTCATTGTTTTCTGTATGTAAAACTATAGTTATTCTCTATAAAATGTATTTTTTGTTAATACTTTTGGGTGTCTGGAACGGATTAGGATTTACATTATTTCTTATGGGAAATATTGCATAATGGAGAGATATTATTATTATTAATATCATAACTAAGTGCTAAACCCACCATGGTCATACAGCACTACAATGGAGAGATAGAAAGTGCAGACCATGTGCCATTGGTCCAAATAGATACACAGTAGTATACTATAGTGAAGTGAAATACAAATGGAAATTTGGGATTATAATCAAAACCAAGCACTAAACCCACAAGGGTCATACAGCTGGAAATTTGGGAATATAGAACATTGTTGTGCATAATTTGTTCAGAGTTAGGGAATCCAACTGTATCATCTACGTTGAAGTTCCTTAACTCTTTCAGGGTCCAAGGCCATTTTTGGAAGGGGTGTGCCAGTGTCCAAGAATTTAAAAAAAAAAAAAAAAATCTTAGTTTTTTCTAATGAAATGGTAGAGAATCTTTTTCTGAAGGTAATAAAACAAAAAGTATGAAATTTGATGGAAAATTGACGAAATTATGCTGTCGCGAATTTTGATGTGTCAGCGATATTTACGCATCGGCGATTTTGCCGACTTTGACTCCCATTTTAGGCCAATTACATACATTATTCCAGTCGACCAAATTCTTAGCTATTTCACTAGTATTACTTCTATTCTATCGATTGAGCACAAGAAATCGCCCAGTCAACTGTTTCAACTACAAAATAAAGTGGTTGGAAATTGGTAATTTAGCCAATTTAACTCAAAGTTCAAAATATTCCAATTTCAAAATAGGGTGCATAATAAACAATGCAGGCATTCCTGGCACTAAACTAACATTTCCTCTGTTCATTAGTTACGTTTTCAGTCTTTACAAATGAATTCCATTTTGATTTTTTATTCACATAATAAATTTTTATTCAAACCAAAAAATGGAAGATTTACTGTTATGCAATATTGTAATAATTGTACGGATAATATCACCACATTTGTGAACGTATATTAGACCCACCAGCTGGCCCGTATTAGACGTGTGAGGTCATTTGTTTACTCTTGAACATTGGCAAAAATTTAACATTTCCGCTATTTTGAGCTCAGTTTCAAGCCATTTGCAGTACTAAAACCAATCGAAATCATCTCTATATCTGTAATATATCTTCCATTCTATCAAATGAGACCAAGAAATCGCAAATACAACTATACAAAGTATACGAAAAAACACTGCAAAGTTGCTCTTTTAATCGAAAATTGCGGTTTCAGTTTTTTTTTTCTCTCATTATGCACTGTGTGCTGCAGGATATGTTTTATGTGGTGCACACTTACCACATAAATGTATTCTCTCATATCTAGGCCCAAATTTGCCGCTCAAAGCTTATTTGAGTGAGCTGAGCTCATGACGTAGAACTACGGCACGGACCCTGACAGGGTTAATTTACATGCACATAGGGGAAACTGGGAAATCAACATTTGGAAATCTCCCTGACTTCCCCCTGTATCCTTTGATATTTCATTACAACTGTAAAGACAAGCAAAGGGCGATTATGAACTTAATTGACTTATAAACTCAACATGAGGTAGTAGTCATGGTGGTGGTGGTAAGGTGGTTGGGTTGGATGTCTTGAGAAGTCATATGCATGTTATTTGTAAATATAGGTGAGAAAACATTAACAGTACTGTATGTGGAATGGGACCATGAAACAGGGATTCTGGTGTTAGTGTAGGATTGTAGTCAAGGTTATGTGGTGTAATACACAAATAACCCGCATATAGAAGAGAGGAGCTTATGACGACGTAATCTACTACTACGACTACTACTACCACCACTATTACTCCACCACTCTCTCTCGTTCCCGCCCCTGTCGGCTGGCCTATATAAATTCCCTCCCTCTCTTCTTTTTGTTAGTGTGACTTTGTAAATGATCCAAGTTGGACCGAAACATCGTCGTATTTGTGTATTGTTCGTCACAGTATTGTGCCTTTTTTGTTATACAGTATATTGATTATGTGGTGTGTTTGCATTTCCATTTAGATGAGGATCCTGTTGAGTTTCCCCATTTATAATAATATATAATATCTTTAAGTGTTTATGCACCTGGAGAGGAGAGAAGTATAGAGGAGAGAGAGAGAGCTTTTGGAAATGTTGAGTGAGTGCGTGGGGAGTTTTGAAACAAGTAAGAGAGTACTTATGGTTGAGGATCTCAATACTAAAATGGGTAAAAATGTTGTGGAGGGAGTAGTAGGTAAATTTGGGGTGCCAGGGGTAAATGAAAATGGGGAACCTTTAACTTTACTACATGTAGAAAGAGGTTTGGTAATAAGTAATACATATTTTATGAAAAAGAGGATAAGTACAGTGGACCCCCGAGTTTCGTAAAAACTTCACTCCTGAAGTCTGCTCAAGTGCCATTACCGAACGAATTTACTCCCTTAAGGAAAAATGTCACGTAGGTTAGTCTATTTCAGACCCCCAAAAATACTTTTCCACAAGCACTTACAATATTATACTTACATAAATGTACGATTTCCGGGGTTTACGAAACTCGGGGGTCCACTGTATACAAGATATGATATAGCACATAATGAAAAGTGGTTTGTTAGATTATGTATTGGTGGATAAAAGGTTGATGGGTAGGCTTCAGGATGTGCATGTTTATAGAGGGGCAATGGATATATCAGATCATTATTTAGTTGTAGCTACAGGGTGAGATATAAGCAACTGTTGGCAGAAAGGTGGGCGTGCGTGAGCATGTTAGATAGGAGTGAATGGAGATGAATGGTTTTTGGAATCTGATGAGCTGTTGGAGTGTGAGCAGGGTAATATATTGTGAAGGGATTCAGGGAAACTGGTTAGCAGGACGTGAATCCTGGAAATAGGAAGTACAATGCCTGCACTGGGATATTGGCAGTTTGGAGGGACATCTAAACTGTCGTATCTGAGTGCCTCTGCAAAGACAGTGATTATGTATGAATGATGATGAAAGTGTTGAATGATGATAAAAGTTTTTTTTCTTTCTTTTTGGGTCACCCTGCTTCAGATGAAATGGCCAACATGTTAAAAAAAAATTATTTCTACAAGTACATGTACAAGGTATACAGGCCTAGCTGACATCAATAACATTACAATATAGAATGCCACTTGTTATGCAGAGCATTTCGGGCAAATTAGGTCAGTTTTGTTGCAGGATGTGACCCACATCAGCCAACTAACACCCAGGTACCCATTTTACTGATGGGTGAACATGGACAACCTGTGTAAGGAAACACGCCCACTGTTCCCACCTGGCCAGGAATCAAACTCGGACCCTCAGCATATGAAGCAAGAGCTTTTGCCACGGGGCACCATGGCCTGGTGGGTGTGTAATGTGGGGATGGGTAAGAAAAGTTGAATACAGAGGATGGAAACATTGGTGGCTGTCCATAAAAGAGGGAGCCATGAAAGGGTAGTTAGCTTAAGTGATGTAGGGGCCCATAAAGATAGGACCAACTTGTGCCTGGAAAGGATAGAGAAAGTGTGTGGGGGGTGTATGTATTTCTGTGATTGATGTATAGTTAAAGTCTTAGGTATTTGGTCAGAGCAGGTAATTGGTAGTGTTGTTGCTAAGTCTTGTGATGAAAAGTTTTAGAGGTCTTTGCCATTGAGGTGTGTCATGGAAGAGATAAAGAGGACTGTGTAGGTTGTAGAGCATTGAAGGTGACATGGTTAAGAAGTGGGAACATCATCTTTGAGAACTGCAAGAGGGTTGAATACAGAAGTGAGAGTATAAAAGGGCACTAATGGATCCTGGGGATGTTGGGCAACTCTAGAATAGATGCGAGGTATATTTCTCTGTAGGTGAAGTTGGTTATATGACAAATCCAGCCTCTTTCAAATACTATATTTCGCTTTCCAAAAGTAAAATGTTACACCGGATAGAATACAAGGAATATGCTCCTTTGCAGTTTAGGCAGAAAAGGGGTAGCTACAATTTTTATGACAATCTGTTTCTTCTCAAATTAGGCCCCGTGGCCTGGTGGCAAAAGCTCTTGCTTCACACAGTGAGTGTCCTGGTTTGATTCCCAGAGAGGGTACAAACATTGGGCGTGTTTCCTTACACCAGTTGTCAATGTTCACCCATCAGTATAAAATGGGTACCTGGGTGTTAGTCGACTGATATGAGTTGCATCCTGGGGACAAAATTGACCTAATTTGCCCGAAATGCTCTGCATAACAAGCGGCTTTCTATATACATGTAGTAGTATGTCATTGATGTCAACTAGGCCTGTATACCTTGTACATGTAGTATTTGTAGAAATAAAGATATTATTATTGTTGCAGTAATGGCTCGACCTCCTTTACTGGCAATCATTAGGTTAGGTAAGGCTCATCAGGAAAATAGAACAAGTGTTTCCTGACGAGGGTCTTAGTCAGATGATGACCCGCCATTGGAGATTTTGGTCATCTGACCGAAGCCTTCTGCTGGCTTACCGGTCCACCCTTTTAAAAATTATGGTTATACGTAGTTATAATCATTTAGTTAATGTGGCAAATATTAATCTGCTATGAATAATGGGTGTTATTATATTTATTGGAAACAGTAAACCCATAGGGGTCATATAGCACCTGAGGAATGCGAGACAATCAGATTATAACCATTGTCAGGCTTCGTATTTTGCACCATGCTGCCCTAGGCCTTGTGTTGTCATCTGGTGGGCCTGGTTCAATCTAGAGCTCAGCCCACCAGACCCTGCATCTCTCTTACTAAAAAGGCAGTAGCCAGGAATGCAAGACATCTTACTCATCTCTTTCACTAGGCCTTCAGCCTGGTGGGGGGCTCCCAGCACCCACCCAACCTGCTGTGTACTAAACACCATACCTATTATTCTACCCGACACCAAACCTAATTATCACAGGATTTGATTTAAAGAAGTAGAGGACAATTCCTTGAATCAAGAGCCCCTCACCAGCATCAAGCACTTCCCTTGAGGGAATATGTATGAAAGAGGAAATTTATGGCCATCAAACATCAGGCAGACATGATTTGATTCTGGAGATTGTGAGGTGTTATAATTTTACATCCATTGAATGTACAGTGAGCAAAGGTTTGTGTGAGGAATGATACCAGTTTCTCAGCATAAATGAGTGGAGATACATCAGATTATCAGCTTTGTCAACATCATTCACTCTGATGGTGCACATCACAGCCTTTAGAGGGTAAAAGTAGATGTCTTGGTCATGAGATCCTATGATAGCATGTATCAGATACATAGTTTGCAATGAAAATAATTTAGGCCATTGTCATGTTTGAAAAATTTCAGTTAGTGTTAAAGGTTTCCAGATTGTATTTTTCTTGGTGTACAGCTGGGGTGTGCATGTCTGTCATTGTCTTTTGGAAGAAAGTTCAAGCCACTCTGCACTTTGATGCATGAGCAATCCAAGAATCATTGTGGATAAAGCTGGTTTCTTAGTCAAGGTCATATGGTTTCAGAGATACCAGAGTGAACAGGTAGAATGTCAGAACCAGGTTTGAGTAACGAGTGATTGCCTGAAAGTGATGGCTGTGCTAGGGTTGGTAAAGGATGCCACGATATCACCTGGAATCCAAACTTGCACACGAAAATCACTCCCTATGAAAGCAAAAGACTCGGCAGACGATGCAACATCCCCCCAATGAAAAGCAGGGGTGCCACTAGCACGATAAGAAAACACAATAAGTGTCAGGGGCCCAAGACTGTTCAACTGCCTCCCAGCATACATAAGGAGGATTACCAATAGACCCCTGGCTGTCTTCAAGCAGGCACTGGACAAGCACCTAGAGTCAGTACCTGACCAGCCGGCCTGTGGTTCATACGTCGGTTTGCGTGCGGCCAACAGTAACAGCTTGGTTGATCAGGCCTTGATCCACCATGAGGCCTAGTCTCAGACCGGGCCGCGGGGGCGTTGACCCCCGGAACCCTCTCTAGGTATACTCCAGGATTATCATTATAATCAAAACTAAGCACTAAACCCACAAAGGTCATACAGCAGTGCAGGGTAGGGTATGCTTAATAGTTTAACCCTTTCAGGGTTTTTGACGTACTAGTATGTCTTACGCACCAAGTTTGACGTACTAATACGCATAAATTCTAGCGCCCTCAAATCAAGCGGGAAAAAGCTGGTAGGCCTAGATGTGAGAGAATGGGTCTGTGCGGTCAGTGTGCGCTGTATAAAAAAAAATCCTGCAGCACAGTGCATAATGAGGAAAAAAAACTGTGTTTTTAGTTTAAAACAGCGACTTTACAGTCTATTTTCATATGGTATTTATGGTTGTATTCTCGTTTTCTTGGTCTCATTTGATAGAATGGAACATATATTACAGAAATAGAGATAATTTTGATTGGTTTCACGATGACAAGTACAGTGGCCCCTCGGTTTTCGTGCATCTCCAAACTCGAACATTTATGTAAGTGTATTTTCGTAAGTGCTGTTGCAAGTGTATTTTTGGGGGTCTGAAATAGACTAACCTACGTGACATTATTTCTTAAGGAAGTAAATTCGTTCAGTAATGACACTTGAGCAGCATTCTGGAATGAATTTTCGGCGAAAACCGAGGGACCACTGTACCTTGAAATTGAGCACAAAGTAGCGAAAATGTTCAATTTTTGCCGATGTTCAAGAATAAACAAATCACGCCATGCGTCAATACACATCAACTGACGAGTCTAATATTCTTGCACAAGTGTGCTGATATTATTTATATCGTTTTTACAATGATGCAGTAGTATACATAACATAAAATCTTCTATTTTTTGTGAGAATAAAAATTCAAAATGGAAAGCAAAAGTAATGTAAGAGGGGCCTGGAGACGTGACTAATGAACAGATAAAATGTTATTTTAGTGCCAGGAATGTCTGTCTTGTTTATTCTGGACCCTATTTTGAAATTTGCATCTTTTGAAATTTGTGTGACATTGGCCAAATTGCCAATTTCTGGGTAGTTGAAATCGGTAAATTGGCAGTTTCTTGTACTCAATTGATAGAACAAATGGAATTCTAGAAAAATAGCTATAATTTTAGTAGACCGAGACATTGGAATGGGCCGAAAATAGGGCTCAAAGTGGGCAAAATCGCCGATGCGTAAATATTGTCAATACCACTAACTTTGAAAGAGCATAATTCCGTTAGTTTTTCACCAAATTTCATACTTTTGGTGTCATTATGATCGGAAAAAGATGCTCTTTCATTTCATAAGAAAAATAATTTTTTTTCCCGAAAATGTTTCGACCCTGAAAACGAGTTAAGGATCGGAGGTCTCGACCCTGAAAGGGTTAATATACTTGATCTGAGACTAGCGAGGGTGTCTGAGAGTATAACTGAGGTAGAGTTAGTAAGGGCAGCAAGGAGTGCTAAAGGAAGTATAATCAAAGGTTGTGTAATAAATCTGTTACTGTCAAAAAAGTCAAAGATGGAGTCTGTGTCAAAGGTGGGGACATCCATGAGGAGGGAAGATAAAGTAAGGGTGTTACAGTGGTGATGATGTCAGAGGTAAATTCTGCATGATTTCTGGTAAACACAACAGTCCAGCTACAAGAATAAATGAAAAGAAACCACATACCCACTAAAAGATGGTCACCTTTGCTGTGCTAGGTAGTACTGTTATTCCTTGGAAACCACCACCTACCCTACCAGGTACACAACACTAGGATGGGAGCTCCAGAACTGTCTAAACCACCCACTTAGACAAGAATGAACCATGCAATCATCATTCAACTAAAGAGTGGTGAATGAACCAACAAGAATGCCAGAAATCACACATTTAGTTGCCATTTACAGGTCTGCAGAGAACCTCCAGAAGCACTTCCATCATCACACATCCTGTCAGATAGCTATTTGATGTCTTACTGACAGAGAAGGGGGTCACCTGATGTGCCCTAAGAAGAATAGGGCTGTTTGTGATCTCTTTCCTCTGGATGAATTCTTACAATTAGGGGAACTTTTCCCACTAACAAGGCCAAATGTAGAAAGGGACAGTAGGGGGTTACTTAGATTCACTCTGAGGTAAGGGAATAAGAGATTTAAATAAATTTCTTGGCAAGGAGGTATGGGATACAGTGCCCAAAAATTTTGGCTTAGCAGATAGGTTAAAGATTTTCAACTCCTAAATTAAGGATGTAATATCAAGGCAAGGATGTGGGTCCTTGCTTATGGCCTACAAAAAGAGACTTGCTTTTGCACTCTGGTAGTTCAGATTGCTCTTAATATTTATAAAAAAAAAAAAAAAAAAAAAAAGGTTATACATCTGTACAGGAATAGCAATAGCACATAATGCTTGTTTTCCTGTGACAGCTGTCTCCTATGATTAAAAGGAATATAGTACCTTGTTTTGAAGAATGAGAATACATTTTTCTGCACTTAGTTCAATGAACCATAGAAACTGCCAGCTCACAAATGCTAGATGCTATGACTGGCATTAGGAATGGAGCTCTAACCATTATGATAAACCTAAATAGGCATAGAAAATGAGGAGGCATTACTCTTTGAAAATGTATAAAAATGGTGTTTTAGGAGTAAAATTGATTGGCAGAAATTCCTACAGATGTTTGTAAAATTATGGAATAGGCATAAAAGTGAATTTCATCCTTCATAATGTTGCAGTATGACTCTACGAAAGACATTAATTTTTATTAGAACAGAGGTTCTCAAACTCTGGCCCACGCACCCCTGTGGTTGATGAGCTGACCTCTGGGGGCGTGCAAGAAAAAAAATCATAAAAACATAATTCATATTTAATATGGTACACCTATTTTTATCAAGTTTCAAACATGTTTGGTATACAGTGGTACCTCGACTTACGAGCAGCTCCCAACTTGAATAATTATGTAAGTGCATTTCTGTAAGTGCTTTTGTAAGTGTAATTTACATTATTCCTTATGGGAACAAATTCATTTGGTATCGGCACTCAAACAGCCTTCTGAAACGAATTAAGCTCGTAACTCGAGGTACCACTGTACATACTTTTAAGTGAGAATATTTTCATCTTAAATAAATTAGTCCTCACCAGTGGAGTATGAGGGGTATCATTATTTATGGTATACAGCACCAACAAGTTGATAAATAAAACACATGTGCAACACTTATGCATTTTTATTTACCAAACCATCTTGGCAAATAACGATACCCGTCTTATACACGTGTTCTATTCATCTTAGGATGAAGGCAATAGATGTGCTTCAAGATGTACGTGGTTTTAAACACATTAATTTTAAGTTACAAAGGTTATGGATCAAAGTTCGGAAGGAGGCATGTAGCCTAAAAAAATTTGGGAACCCCTGTTGTAGGACTTATATTCAAGTCAGATTTTTTAATGACCACTCCTGGATGTCTTGTGAGGTTGAGTACATTGAGCTGGAAGCCACACACAAATATAAATATTTCACAAGTGCTTTTACATAATTTTTTTTATTGATTTTACTTTGTCACCTTTCCCCTGTATGTAAAACAAGGGTGTTTTTACATTTACAGAGGGTCAGCAGCAAACAATTAAGGAAGATTCTTGCTGAATAATGTACGTATATGGAAAGGGAATATGATACTGTATTGAAGATTAAAAAGTTTAATAATGCCTATCAAATACCTAATTTTTTTGCCTATTATTGTATTTACTTTTACAGTCATAAAAAAATAAAAAAGATATGAATACAATTTATCTTTTTCAGTTATACAGGAAACCTTCAATATAATGGACTAAAAGCGAGTAGCAGGTGGCCAGTAATGGCAATAATGGAGGACAGCCAAAATTACTTTGCCCTGATTGTAAAAAAAAAAAAAAAAAAAAAAAAGGCCAATTCTGTAACCAGAAGACTGTCTGCCGTTTCAGAATCAACTGACCCAGTGAATTTTGTCCCACATTTCTGAAATCCATTAAATCGAGGGTTCACTGTTCATTGAAAAATTATCTAGCCTAAAGCATAGTTTTGTTTTTGTGTCTGTGCATTTTATAAATTATTTCATTAATAGCTAATTTCTCTTTCATTTACTGGTACTCTTGGTCTTTTTCATGTACAGTATATATCACATACATTATATACATAATTGTAAAAAATAGCTTCACTGGCATTAAACATTATTTTGTTTCACTAAACTTAGAAAATACAAATAGGGGTACATGTCCTTTCTGCTAGATTCGAACTAATAAATATATTTATATATATATATACACACACACATAAAAAGTAGAAGGGTGTAATCACATTGTCTTTCATAGAAAGTGTCACTTTCTTATTTATTTAATGTAGTTTTTTTTAACTCACTGACCATGAGAGAAGCTTGCTTTGTCTTATTTTTGGTGGCCATCCAGCATCAGTATCACTGATGATTGCATGAACCAAATGGGTTTAGTGCTTTTTCTGTGAATATTATAATGTACAGATATTTTTTTTTTTTTTTAATATTGTACTTTATTATTAGTCTGATTTAATTAATTTTTGATGGAATACTCATTCTGAACCCAGGAATTTAACTCAGAAGAGAAACATTGTGAAATGGTTTGAAGCTTATCTTGCCACTTGCATGTTAGTAGTAACTGTTACAAAGACCCTTTTTTGCAAGCTGCTGCAACTTAGAAAACATGGTTTGTGCACTATTGATGTAAAAATACGTCTCTCCATTAAGGTCAGAGTTATATCACCATCACAGTTGTGCACACATTATGATCTTCACAAAATAGATGGGGTTCAAAAATAGATCTGGCAGAGCTCAATCCCATCAGTTGCTAAAGGGTGAGATGGAGACCAGGAGCTGGAGCTGTCCCCTCCTCTCCTTTCTCCCAACCAAACTCAAATAGGTAATTACAAGATATTTTCTTCTTGATAGCGATATCTAATTATTTTTACTGCATCAGCCCTCACTAAGGTAGAGCAATGCAAAAAGGAAACACATTCACCATCATTCAGGCATTAGCTGTCTTTCCTTGAGTGTTCAGAAATCACAAATTAAATAGCAACATTCTCACCCATCCTATGAGTGCAGGAACTGTGCTTCTCTCCAGTTTCATTTAATCCCTTAATAAATGTTGCCTTTCTCAAACTTCTTCAGCACATCACATCCTAAAAAATCAGTCTCCACTCCCTCTGCTTTTAAGCCTGTTGAATGATCTAGCCCCTACCACTCAAAATATTCCTCACAGTCCTTCCCTCTATTATTATTATAATCAAGATAAATGCTAAACCTGAAAGGGTCATACAGAACCTCCTTCTAACCCTTCCTGATTTGTCCTCTACCCTTCCTTTTATCCACCCCTAATTTATATAGCCTCATGGTCATCCTACCTCACTTTATATATATTTTTTAATATGACCAAACACTCTCAGAAACCTCCTCTTCCACTCTGTGAATTATACCTTTTATATTACCAAATATCTTCTAATTTTTCATGCAACTTATTCTCTGCACAATATCACACTCAATACTGCAGCATCTCCACTGCCTCCAGTCTCTTCCTTGCTGCAGCTTTCAAAAGCAATGCATGACACCCATATAAAAATGTTGGCCTCCCACTATAATATGCTTCTACAGAACATTTACCTTTTGGCTTTAACTGATAAACCTCTTTCTCTACACACATGCCTCAACACTCCACCTAACTTTTTTCCCTTTGTCTATTCTGTGACTTGCCTCATCTTCCATACACCCATCTACCAGCATATCCACTCCCAAATATTGAAATATATATATGTACGTATTCACTTCCTCCATTTTCCTTCTCCAATCTGATATTCAGTTTTCATTGCCTACACTTATTATTACTCTCATCACCCTTCTCGCTTTCTACATTCATTTTCAAATAGTTTTTGTTTTCCCCTATAGTACAGTGGAATTTTGGTTTTCGTCTTAAATTCATTCCAGAAAGTCTGACGAAAACCGAATTCAACGAAAACTGAAGCAATATTTCCCATATGAAATAATGTAAATCCAATTAATCCGTTCCAGACATATATAACCCTTTCAGGGTTGAAACCCCCAATCCTTAACTCGTTTTCAGGGTCGAAACATTTTCGGAAAAAAAAAAAATGATTTTTTCTTATGAAATGATAGAGAATCTTTTTCCGATCATAATGACACCAAAAGTATGAAATTTGGTGAAAAACTAATGGATTTATGCTCTCGCAAATTTAGCTGTATCGACGATATTTACGCATCAGCGATTTCGCCCACTTTGAGCCCTATTTTCGGCACTGTGTGCTGCAGGATTTTTTTTATACTGCGCACACTGACCGCACAGACCCTTTCTCTCACATCTAGGCCTACCAGCCTTTTCCCGCTTGATTTGAGGGCACTAGAATTTATGCGACTAGTACGTCAAACACCCTGGTGCGTAAGACAGTCATCCCTCCGTTTTCGTGTATCTCTGTTTTCGTGTATTTCAGTTTTCGTGCAGTTTTTCAGGGAAAATTGACCTCTGTTTTCGTGTGATTCCCTCCATTTTCGTGCTTGGTCTGGAACCCTGTCCAGTGCCCAGCGCACATACAAAGCCCGCAAGCCCGCCTCCCACGCACATTCTCAGGCAGTGTAGCATTGTTTCTGGTTGAGTGAACATTATCCTGCGAGTTCATACAAAACATTTCTTAACAATCCATTGTTTTTGGCCCTTGATTATTGTGTGTGACTGCTAAATAAGCCACCACGGGCCCAAAGATAGCTCCTAGTGTCAGTTCTTTGGTAAAGAAAGTGAGGAACACCATAGAATTAAAGAAAGAAATCGTAGCAAAGTGGTGAGAGGCAGTGGTGATGAGAGGCAGTGGTGGTGAGAGGTAGTGGTGGTGGTGAGAGGTAGTGGTGGTGGTGAGAGGCAGTGGTGATGAGAGGCAGTGGTGATGGGAGGCAGTGGTGGTGAGAGGCAGTGGTGATGAGAGGCAGAGGTGGTGAGAGGCAGTGGTGATGAGAGGCAGTGGTGAGAGGCAGTGGTGATGAGAGGCAGTGGTGATGAGAGGCAATGGTGGTGAGAGGCAGTGGTGATGAGAGGCAGTGGTGCTTGTTTGTTGGTTGAGGCAGTGGTGATGAAAGGCAGTGGTGGTAAGAGGCAGTCTTAATGTAGAGTGAGAGGTGAGTAAACAAGATTAAATGAATAAACGAGAGAATGAGAGTGTAGAAGTTTCGGTAGTTTTGTCAACAAACCAGTTGTTGTTGTTGTTGCTGCTGCTGCTGTTGTTACCAGCCAGCCTGGACAGGAATGATTCCTGTTCACACCTTGAAGCGACTGGAAAGAAGCGGTGATGAGAGGCAGTGGTGGTGAGAGGCAGTGGTGGTGAGACAGTGGTGATGAGAGGCAATGGTGGTGAGAGGCAGTGTTGATGAGAGGCAGTGGTGGTGAGGCAGTGGTGGTAAGAGGCAGTCTTAATGTAGAGTGAGAGGTGAGTAAACAAGATTAAATGAATAAACGAGAGAGAATGAGTGTAGAAGTTTCGGTAGTTTTGTCAACAAACCAGTTGTTGTTGTTATTGCTGCTGCTGTTGTTACCAGCCAGCCTGGACAGGAATGATTCCTGTTCACCTTGAAGCGACTGGAAATAAGTGATCTAATGCAGTTAGCATTACAAACTCCGTTTTCTCTTATACTAATGCGTCTGAAGGTGGAAAGAATAGGAAGATGTTTTCATAGCTGGACCGAGTATGCCCGCCACCACATTCGTAATGAGAAACATATTTTATTCATTCTAGAGTGTATATCACGTTTTTATGTTATTTATATTGTTTATTATGTCATATTAGCTGAATTGTGATAGATAAATAAGCCGTAGAGCTGATATTAGTGTCAAATTGAAGCATTTTGTCCTGCCTCCCAACAATAAACTCGCATCCCTCTCCTCTCCATCTTCCATACACCAACAAGAGTCGCCAATAAAAGTAAGTGTGATGTTAAATGTTCATTTATACATGTTATTAGTGCTTTATATTTATTTGTTATTCTTTTCTGTATGTAAATCTATATTTAATCTCTAAAAAATTATTTTTTGTTAATACTCCTGGGTGTCTGAAACGGATTAATTGAATTTACATTATTTCTTATGGGGAAAATGGCTTCAGTTTTCGTTGATTTCAGTTTTAGTCGATCCCTCTGGAACGGATTAAGCACGAAAACGGAGGGACCACTGTATTAGTACGTCAAAAACCCTGAAAGGGTTAACAAAAAATACATTTTATAGAGAATAACTATACAGTAGGCTAGTAACCCCTTCTTCTGTGTATATTACTAATTGTAAAAGGAGAAACTTTCGTTTTTCCTTTTGGGCCACCCCGCCTTGGTGGGAAACGGCCGACGTGTTGAAAGAAGAACAACTATACAGTAGACCCCCGAGTAACGATCTGTCCGAATAACAATTTTTTCATGTAACAATTGCTTTTTACGGTCAATATTTTTCTCGTGTGGTGATTTTTACTCATGTAGCGATCCGTACCAGACCTGTCCGTCTGCCCGCACTTGCGCGCTTCGCCGTGCAAGACGCCAGTCTAGCGTTGTTTACACTTGAGTGAACAATACCCAGCGCGCTCTTTCAAACATTTCACAATAAATTTACTCTGTTTATTGCTGGTTTAGTGATTGTCACTGTGAAATAAGTCACCATGGGTCCAAAGAAGCTTCCTAGTGGCACCCCTGTGGTAAAGAGAGTGAGGAACACCATCGAACTGAAGAAAGAGATTGTTGAAAAATATGAGAGTGGCGTATGTGTGGGGGAGCTTGCCAGGATGTACAGAAAAAAAACAATCTACTATCACCACTATCCTGGCCAAGAGAAAAGAAATCAAGGATGCTAATGTTGCAAAAGGGGTTGATATGTTAACGAAAAATAGATCGAAAACAGTGGATGAAGTTGAGAAGCTGTTGGGGTGTGGATCAATGAAAAACAGATAGCGGGTGATAGTATTTCCTCGGCGATAATTTGTGAAAAGGCAAGGCAGTTGCACACAGATCTTGTCAAGACAATGCCTGGAACCAGTACTGATGCGAGAGATTTTAAAGCCAGAAGAGGCTGGTTTGAGAGGTTTAAGAAACGTAGTTGCATACACAGTGTTGTGAGGCATGGTGAGGCAGCCAGCTCAGATAAACGAGCAGCTGAAAAGTTTGTGAGTGAATTTAAGGGGTATGTAGAGGCTGAAGAATTCCTCCCCAACAAGTGTTTAATTGTTATGAAACAGGCCTGGTTTGGAAGAAAATGCCAAACAGGACCTTCATTACTCAGGAGGAAAAAGCACTGCCAGGACACAAGCCTATGAAAGACAGGCTAACTCTCATGATGTGTGCTAATGCCAGTAGTGATTTTAAAGTGAAGCCTTTACTGGTGTATCACGCAGAAAATCCCAGAGCCGTCAAGAAACACAATGTTAACAGGAATAATTTGTGTGTATTGGAAGGCTAACACTAATGCACGAGTCACTAAGGACTTTTTCGTGGAATGGTTGACTGGAGTGTTTGGCCCTAGTGTGAAGAAATACCTCCTGGAAAAGAAATTGGGACTCAAGTGCCTCCTGGTACTGGACAATGCTCCTGCTCATCCTCACAACTTGGAAGACTATTTGTCTGACAACTTCAGTTTCATCACAGTGAAGTTCTTGCCTTCTAACACCACTCCTCTCATCCAGCCCATGGACCAGCAGGTCATTGCAAACTTCAAGAAACTGTACATCAAAGCAGTGTTTCAGAAGTGCTTTGATGTGACCAATGACTCTACATTCACCCTAAGAGAGTTCTGGAAAGATCACTTCAATATCGTCCATTGCATAGGCCTTATAGGTAAGGCTTGGGAGGGAGTGACTTCCAGGACTTTGAACTCTGCTTGGAGACCACTGTGGCCGGATTGTGTTGAAAAGAGGGATTTTGAAGGATTTGAGGCTGACCCTGTGCCTGTTGTGGAAGATATTGTGGCATTGGGGAACAGCCTTGGGTTGGAGGTGAGTGGTGAGGATGTGGAAGAGTTGGTGGAGGAGCACAGGGTAGAGTTAACAACTGAAGAGCTGCAACAGCTGGAACTGGAACAGCATCAGACCAGAGCTGAGGTTATTGCTTCACAGGAGGAGGAAGAGGGAGTGAAGGAGGTGCCTTCTTCAGTGCTTAAGGACATGTGTACAAAGTAGAATGAGTTGCAGACATTTGTTGAAAAACACCACCCTGAGCAAGCTGAAATGAGCCATCTGTGCAACCAGTTCAGTGACAGAGCCATGTTGCACTTCAGGAAAATGTTAAACAGGCGCCAGAAACAGAGGACTGTGGACAGTTATTTTCTGCGACAGGGTTCCAGTGACTCTCAAGCTGGTCCTAGTGGGATTAAAAGACAAAGAAGGGAAGTAACCCCAGAGAGGGACTTGTTACCTGAAGTCCTTTTGGTGGGGGATTCCCCTTCCAAACACTAACCCCTCCTTCCCCTGTCCTCCTCCCTATCTTCCAGATGCCAGCAAGTCTCTTCAATAAAGGTAAGTACACCTTTTTGTTATTTTAAATGTTTAATTATATTACATATTACATATACTACATTATATATATGAACTATTTATAATTGTTTTGTGAATATTTTTGGATGTCTGGAACGGATTAATTGTATTACATTATTTCTTATGGGAAATAAGGTTTCGAATAACGATTTTTTTGTGTTGAGGTCTAGCTCCTGGAACGGATTAAGATGGTTAGTCGAGGGACCACTGTAGTTTTACATACAGAAAACAATGGGAAATAAATATAAATGACTAATGAAATGGATAAATGAACATTTAACATAACTTTTACTTTTATTGAAGACTCTTTGTTGGTGTATGGAAGACGACGAGGAGGGGAGAGGGAGGAGAGGTTATTTGGAAGGGGAATCCCCTTCCATAAGAACTTCAGGTATCAAGTCCCTATCCAGGGTTACTTCCCTTCTTTGTCTTTTACTGGCACTAGGACCAGCTTGAGAGTCACTGGACCCCTGTTGCACAAAAAATCTGTCCAGAGATATCTGTTTCTGGTGTCTCTTTAAGATTTGCCTAAAATGAGACAAGGCATTGTCATTGAACATGTTGCAGACACAGCTTGCAACAGCTCTGTTAGGTTGATATTTCTCCACAAAACTTTGCAACTCGCTCCACTTTGCACACGTCCTTAGTCACTGAAGAAGGCACATTCTCCCCTCTTTCTTCCTCCTCCTCTGAAGCAATTTCCTCAGCTGCGATCTGTTGCTGTTCCAGTTGAAGGTGTTGCAGCTCTTCAGTGGTTAGCTCTTCCCTGTGGTCGTCCACCAACTCTTCCACATCCTGGCCACTCACATCCAACCCCATGGACTTTCCCAAAGGCACTCAGAACTTTCTTTGGCCCTATGGTGGCTTATTTAGCAGTCGCACTCAATAAACAAGCACAAAAAACAATGGATTATTACGAAATGTTTCGTATGAACGCACAGGGTAATGTTCACTCGATGAGAAACAAAGCAGACTGACTCAGAACGCGTGCGTGGGATGCTTTGTGTGGGCGTGGGCAGGCGGACATGTTCGGTACGGTGGACAAAAACCGAGGCGATGAACAAAAACTGGGACAAAATTTTG
Source organism: Cherax destructor (assembly GCA_009830355.1). Lineage (NCBI taxonomy): Eukaryota > Metazoa > Arthropoda > Malacostraca > Decapoda > Parastacidae > Cherax > Cherax destructor. Next base: position 53,493 of record WNWK01012636.1, read on the forward strand.
ACAAAAAAAGTCGTCGAAAACTGAATTCGACGAAACAGGGCAAGCGAAAACCGAGGTTCCACTGTATACCCTAACCTAAATCTCACTTTCCTCATAAAATCTCACATTTGCAACCTTCTGCACTGTCTCCTATCCACTCTATCATATGCATTTCCGTAATCTTTAAAATGCAAAATTCAACTCCTTACCCTTACTAAGTACAGTATTGCTAACTCATATAGAGGAAAACACTTGGTCTATACATCCCATTCCCTTCCTAAATCTTCTTTGCTCCTCCACAATCCTACAGTACTGTCTGTCTTTCTCCAAACTCTTCCAATAATAGTTTTACTGTCCACTACCCCATATACTCAATCAATTTATTCCTATACATAATTCATAAACTCTTCTAATCACTTTTTTCCTCATACGGTGATAACCATGCATGCTTTCTATGAATCCTTTTGTACCTTTCCTTTTTTCATTCATATTTTATACAAATACACCAACTATGATGGTTTTTAATAATTAAATGAAACTTAAAATCAATAAATAAATTAAATTATTTACTGTATATAGTTTTTAGTGTATCGCTGTAAACATGCCTAACTTTCTCAAGGCAAGAGTAATATGTTTTACCAGAAAATAGGGTTTGTGGATTGGTCTTACAATATACATGTACCACAGCTTTTTTTGTGAATAATAATATTAACAACAATAATAATAATATACAATATTCTGCACAAATAACATAACTTGTGAAAGAACGTATGTATACGTAAACACACATTCCAGTTCCATTCTTCGGTATACAGTAACTTCTTTTTGTAATCAGTAGTATAGTGATTTTTCCAACTTCAATTTGCCAACACAGAAAATGACAATTAATACCCTGTATTTATGAAATACAGGTATCTCTTAAATGGCTCCCATCATTCTCAATACATTATTCATTCTATCAGTACCTTCAGTTTTTTAACAAGGAGTTGATACTGCCATATTTTGTCCCACTGACACAAATCTTAACAAATATAGTATGATAAATGCAATTGGGATGAGTTAAATAAGTTTATCAGCTGTATAATACATCAGTAAACAAGGTAACAATATAGGAAATGTTAGACTAGATTTACAAACATAAAACATCAGAAATCTTTATATTAATCTTAATATTAAATAATGTACTGTAGTAAACTTAATAACAGCACTTCAGAATGAAGTTTTAATAAATAGTGATATATATTCTACATAAAAAAAAGAATGCTACATAAGTTTATGGTCCACATCAACTCTTATATAAAGTAAAACACCATCAAATAGATAATTATTCTCTCCCTTCTAACACCAATGATATTTTAACAATCCACCCACCAACAGCCTGACTGGTCAGAGACTAGACTGTGATTAGCAGACAGACAACCCCTTATCACTCTCTGTTCTGACAAGATCCCCATTGGCTTAAAACTTTATGAAATACAATATAAACTCAAATATTCAAGAATTTTTGCCACATATAATAATGGGTTAAAAAAATTTTTGCTGCCATAATTTTTATAACATAAAAAATGAAAATATTTAAAGCCAACCTTCCCACCATTATGATTGCCATTTGCAACATTCAGTATTATGCAAGATTTAAACACAAAATGGAATTTAACACTGGTTCAGTGTAGGTAAGTGTTCCTAATAGGCTTTCGTCATAGAGTCCCGCTCAAACTCAACAGTGACAGCAAAGTCTTCTTGAAACACATGCCAAGATTTACTTTTATGTGGGTTGTCTAACTCCTGGCGAGTCAAATGAAGCCTGAAAATATAATGACAATCATTTGTCTCATGATTACACACAGTTTTTTTTATTTTCATTTTATGTCCCTTCAAATGCACTTAGCTTTCCCTCCAGGACCTCCATCCTGCCCCATATAACTATCACAAAGGGGGGCTATCTCCCTGATATGATTAGAGGAATTTGCAAAGATAATATTCTTCGTGACATGATTAGGAGTATTTGAAAAGATAATATTCTTCCTGACATGATTAGGAGTACAGTGGAACCCCGGTTAACGAAAAAAATTCATTGCAGAAGCCTGCTCAAGTGCCATTACCGAACGAATTTACTTCCTTAAGAAAAAATGTCATTTAGGTTAGTCTATTTCAGACCCCCAAAAATACACTTCCACAAGCACTTATAATATTATACTTACATAATTGCACGATTTCCGGGGTGTTCGTTAACCGGGGTTCCACTGTACAGTGGACCCCCGAGTTTCGTAAAAACTTCACTCCTGAAGTCTGCTCAAGTGCCATTACCGAACGAATTTACTCCCTTAAGTAAAAATTTCACGTAGGTTAGTCTATTTCAGACCCCCAAAAATACACTTCCACAAGAACTTACAAAATTATACTTACATAATTGCACGATTTCCGGGGTATTCGTTAACCGAGGGTCCACTGTATTTGCAAAGATAATATGTCAAAAGTTTTGGTATTTCTGTATTTAACTAGATTATCTACTTAAACTAATGTAATAGCCACTCATTATGCTCATTATTATTGAGCTATCAATTCAGTTCAATATTTCAATTATCAAATTTAAAAAAAAATCATTAAAAATACTCACTTTCCATCCCTAATAAATCCAGTATGGAACCAAAAGAAGAAAGGACTCTTCTCATAGCCACGTGGAATCTTCGACTGCAATATGAAATGTTTATTAAACGAGGTAAACAAATACTGGTGCATGAAATGTCAAAACATTTCTGGGGAATATAGCATAAGATTTAATACATGCTGGATCACTCTAGTTTAGTAATGTTTAAAAGTACTTCCATAAATAATAATGTAATTCACAACAGAGTACAGTGAGCCCCCGGTTCTCGTCAGTAATCCGTTCCAGAGGGCCCGTCGACAACCGGTTTGGTCGAACTCCGATTCTATTTTCCCCATAAGAAATAATGGAAATAAAATTAATCCGTTCCAGATATCCAAAAGTATTAAAATAAAATATTTTTTAGAACGTTTTGACATTAAATTAAGCACAATTTTATAAAAAATTAAGAAATAAATAGTACAATAACATGTCACTTACATTTATTGAAGAGTTGTTGATGTGTGGAAGACGGGAGGAGGGGAGAAGGTGGAGTAGTATGCTAGTGTTTGGAAGGGGAATCCCCTTCCATTAACACTGCAGGTACCAAGTTCTTTTCTGGGGTTACTTCCCTTTTTCTTTTAATGCCACTAGGACCAGGTTGAGAGTCACTGGACCCCTCTCTAACCAAAAATCTGTCCAGGGAGCTGTCTGGTAGTTCTTTAAAATGTCCCTAAAATGTGACAAGACATTGTCATTAAACATGTCGCACATACGGCCTGCAACATCTTGGTTAGGGTGATAATCATACATAAATGTTTGCACATTAGTCCATTGGGCACAAATCTCCTTAATTTTTAAAGAAGGCACCTTCTTCCATCTCGGTTCCACCTCCTCCCCCTCTGGACCATTTTCCTGAACTGTGGTCTGTTGTTGCTGTTGAAGCTCTTGCAGATCTTCAGTGGTTAGCTCTTCATTGTGCTCCTCCACCAACTGTTCCACATCCTCACCACTCACCTCCAACCCCATGGACTTGCCCAGTTCCACAATTTCTTGCACAACAGGCTCAGGCTCAGGGTTCTGAGGCTCAGCCCCAAAACCTTCAAAATCTAGGACACAGTCTGGCCACAATTTTCTCCAGGCAGAGTTCAAAGTCCTGGTAGTCACTCCCTCCCAAGCCTTCCCTATAAGCTTTACACAATGCAGGATATGGAAATGATCTTTCCAAAACTCTTTTAGGGTCATATCCATGTCTGTGGTCACATCAAAGCACTTTTGAAACATTGCTTTGGTGTAGAGTTTTTTAAAGTTGCAAATGACCTGCTGGTCCATGGGCTGGAGGAGAGGAGTGGTATTAGGGGGCAAGAACTTCACTTTGATGAACTCACAGCCCTGCACAATTTCCTCTGCCAAGTCTTGAGGATGACCAGGAGCATTGTCCATTATCAGGAGGCAAATTATTTTCTCGAGATATTTCTTCACACTGGGGGCCAAAAAACGTTTGAACCAATCAAGGAAAATTTCCTAGTGACCATGCCTTTTTTTAGACTTCCACATCACACACAAATTAGACTTGGTGATACCATCTGCCAAACACTGGGATTTTCAGAATGATACACCAGTAAAGCTTCACTTTGCAATCACCACTGGCATTAGCACACATCAGAGAGTTAGCCTGTCTTTCTGGCTTATGTCCTGGGAGTGTTTTCCCTGTGTAATGAAGGTCCTGTTGGGCATTTTCTTCAAAACAGGCCTGTTGCCACTTTTAACACTTGTTGGGGTTGGAATTGTTCAGCCTCTATGTACCCCACGAATCCTGAACATATTTTTCAGCCGCACTTTTGTCAGGGAAATGACTGCCTCACCATACCTCACAACACTATGTATGCCACTCTTCTTAAATCTGTCAAACCAGCCTTTGCTGGCTTTAAATCGTTCACTTCAGCACTCATTCAGGCATTTTCTTGCGAGATCATCATGCAAATGCTCTGTTTTACATATTGTTGCCTGTAACTCTATCTCCCGCTAACTGTTTCTCGTTGATCCACACCAACAACAAAATTTACTTGTTCCAGCACTTGAGATTTTCTGTTTTGTGACCATACTGCACCTTCGCAACAACAGCATCCTTGATTTCCTTTCTCTTGGCCAAAATGGAAGAGATGGTTTAATGGGATTTGCCAAGAGCCTGGCCAGCTCAGTGACACGACTCCACTTTCATATTTTGCTATCATCTCCTTCCAATTCTACCGTATTTCTGACATTCTTTACCACAGGCTTGGACTAGGGGCTTTTTTGGGCCCATGGTGGCATATTTAGCAGTTGCAAGCACTAAAAACACTGGAATAATGACAATATATATGGTATGAATGCATGGGTGGTGCATGGGTTTACCTGGGGAGAGTTCCAGGGTCAATGCCCCTGTGGCCCCGGCTGGGCCAGGCCTCATGTTGAAACAGAGCCTGATCAACCAGGCTGTTACTGCTGGCCGCACGCAGTCCAACGTACAACCAGCCTGGTGGTCAGGCACCGACTTTAGGTGCCTGTCCCGTGCCTGCTTGAAGACAGCCAGGGCATTGGGAATCCCTTTATGCTGGGAGGCAGTTGAACAGTCTTGGGCCCCTGACACTTATTGTGTTGTCTCTCAACGTGTGGCACCCTGCTTTTTATTGG
>WNWK01012637.1:0-58717 GCA_009830355.1 Cherax destructor
ATACTTATCTAGTAGCTCCTGTCTTCTGCCCTTCCCAATGTCATTACCACCAGCACTAAGACAGATAATAGGCTTGTTCCCATTACCTGACATAATATTATCCAACCTGCTGACTATGTCACCAATACCAGCTCCTGGGAGGCACACCCTCTGTCTGACCTTCCTGTCTGTTACAAAAGGCACGGTCCATATATCTTACCTGAGAGTCTCCCACAATCAGAATATTCTTACCTTGATTAGCAGGGGAGTCAGTGGTACCTTTAACCTCACTGACCACTGAAGTACACTCGTCCTGGAGAACAGAGAATCGATTTCCTACCTTCACATCTTCACTATTAACCTTCTTTATCTTCCTTCTTCCTGAATTGTGAACCACTTGCCACTTAAAGCGGCTGCCACTTTCACTGTTGGTAACCATTTCCACCTCGGCAGACAAAAGAGAGGGCGGCCGGATATCCGCCACAAAGCATACCTCCTTCGGCCACCACCCCCGGAATCCGAAAGGTTGCCTCCAGAGATACACCCATCGCCCGAAAGATACCCAAAGCCACCCCCGGGAGACCGGAGGGGGATCGGGACATCCCCAGGTGATCCAGATTCCACGGCAAACTACACCACCGCCAAGAACCTCAACGGAATGGGATGGACCACGGTACCCTTCCCACTACCTAGGAACTAGAATGCCTGTGGAGGGAAGCTCCCAGGGTAAAAATGGGAAGGAAATAAGGGAGGAATGAGAAAGAGGAAAGGGAAAAGGGAGGATGTGGAAAATGGGAAGGGGGATTGGGGAGTAATTAGGTTCGGTCTGAGGAAGAAGACCAAGAGGTCCAATTCCTCAAACCGATAGCCTCTTTACCACGACAAGGAGCCCCCTTAAAGAGGAGCTAGCAATAGTTATTATTATTATAATCAAATAGAAGCGCTAAACCACAGGGGTCATACAGCGCTGCTAGCAATAGATAAGACCTCATCTTTGCTCATTGTCACCTGACCAGGATCAGATCCTCTATGCTTTATATATTGCTGATTTTGTGTTCCCAAAGTCCGATAAAGCCTGCAGTTGGTGAAATATTATGCGTGAATGATGAAAGCGTTTCTTTTTTGGGTCGCCCTGCCTCGGTAGGAGATGGCCAGTGGTTCTTTGCTGCAAGTGTATTTTACACATTTGTAGTCTTTTTGGCTATTATTCCACATTAACAGTGTCTCAAGAACCAGTTTTAAATCTCTGATGTGCATTGTGAGAAGTCAGTCATGGTCTATGCTAGTGAGAGTTATTAAGAATATTCAAACAATGGCATATTATATTAATGGGCAAGTTCTAAACCCCTAGGGGTCATGCAGCACCTTGCTAATGGGAGGTCATCAGGTTGGATCTGAGGAAAGAGGGCAGTTCCACACTGGAAAAGTACTCTAGGGTCTCAGCAACAGTCATCCCGACATGGGATGTCTTATCTTGTGTACTCCACAATCTCCCACCACAAAAGTCTGCTACTCAAGGGTATAATACATAAAACTGTTGTATATTGTTCATATCACACATTAATACTAATACTTAAGAATATCAGTAAAAATTTATTATCTTTGGCATTAATAAATACATATGGTAACTGAAAATACACAACTGCAGTCCAATGGAATGTGACAGTAATACATATGTATGTCAGCTGCTATTATTTAATAGGCATGTCTACAAATCTGGTAGTTAGCAATGGCTATAAAAAATTGCATAAATACTGCATAAGAAATTCAAAGGTTAGTGGACGAGTTTGGGAGGGTGTGTAAAGTTAGAAAGTTGAAAGTGAATATAGATAAAGAGCAAGGTGATGAGGGTATCAAACAATTTAGATAGAGAAAAACTGGATATTACATTGGAGGGAGGAAGCACGGGAGAAGTGAATGTTTTCAGATATTTGGGAGTTGACTTGGCAGCGGATGGATTTATGAAGGATGAGGTAAATCATAGAATTGATGAAGGAAAAAAGGCGAGTGGTGCGTTGAGGTATCTGTGGAGACAAAGAAGGTTATCCATGGAGGCAAAGAAGGGAATGTATGAGAGTATAGTGGTACCAACTCTTATATGGGTATGAAGCATGGGTTGTAAATGCTGCAGCGAGGAGGCAGCTGGAGGTAGTGATGTCGTGTCTAAGGGGAATGTGTGGTGTAAATATCATGCAGAGAATTCGTAGTGTGGAAATTAAGAGGTGTGGAGTTAAAGGTATTAGTCAGATGGCTGAAGAGGGGCTGTTGAGGTGGTTTGGTCATTTACAGAGAATGGAACAAAGTAGAATGACTTGGAGAGTGTATAAATCTATTGGGGAAGGAAGGTGGGGTAGGGGTCATCCCCGAAAAGGTTGGAGGGAGGGGGGTAAAGTAGGTTTTGTGGGCGATGTGCTTGGACTTCCAGCAAGCGTGCTAGATAGGAGTGAATGGATACTAATGGTTTTTGGGACCTGACGAGCTGTTTGAGTGCGAGCAGAGTAATTTGTGAAGGGATTCAGGGAAACCAGTTAGCTGGACTTGAGTCCTGGAAATGGGAGTACAATGCCTGCACTTTAAAAGAAGGGATTTGGGATGCTGAAAGTTTTTTTTTTTCTTTCTTTTTGGGTCACCCTGACTCGGTAGGAAGTGGCCGACGTGTTAAAAAAAAACCATTCTATCCCTTTTTCACTCACTGTAGCTTATTAAAGGACTTGTACTGAAGCCATTAGAACCACATTTATTATTGCATAGCATCCCTCCATATACAAAAATTAGAAATACAGTACACTATTTTTCATCATCAAACTTTCTGGCTACACAAGTTATTTAGAACAGGTGTACAAAACATTTAACAATATACCTCTGGTTATTTACATCCATAGAAAAATGCCAGAATATGTTAACTGTACCATTAAGTGAATTACAATTGTATCATTTAACTTGTTTGTTTAAGTCCAACACAATGTAGTATCAGGAGTGAAATCTGTTCATAAATATTCATATAGCTAGTTAATGGTGTATATCATTCAAAATATAGGTGATCAATGACATCACTTCAAAGAAACTATTGAACTTTCCTCAAGAATAGGTAGGTCTTCCACTGGGAAGCAGCCTACTCCACAATCTTTCTGCCGTTACATCTGTGCCTTAAGGATACCTCTCAAATTAGCGCCCTCACTTTATTCATGACAATACATTAATTGTGGTCGAGTCTCCTACTTTGAAATTTTTGTTCAAGAATTCTGCAATAGCCTTGGCTTGTGGTCTGTCTTTCCAGAGTATCGGCAACAAATTTTTTTCTATTATTTTTTTTTTAGATGACTATGCCTACTGGGCTCTTCAGTGGTTTGGGAAATATCCTGCATCAGCTTTTTCTCCGCTGCGGTTATATGGGTGTGTGAGAAAAAGCTGGTTGCTATTGACGCAGGTGGGGTGCAGGTGGCTCACTCTGCCAGTGATTATGAGAGTTGAGGGAATAATGCCCACCTGACCTAATTGGGAATGTTTCTCTTCACGTTTAGGGACTCAATCCCATTTTCACATAGATCAGGCAATTTTTCCTTCCTGAACACCAGGAGGTGCAAGCTGTCAATGGCCATTTAAACTTCAGCATGATATTCCTCCAGTTACCATTATTTCTTTACTACCAACTACAATTCAATCAAATTACTCTGAAAAATGTGTCTTTACTCTCAACAATCTGCAAGCAAAGTAATCGAATAATAAGTAATTAATTACTTTACTAATAACTTCATTTGAGTAACTACTCAAATGCATATAGGCTTTGTAAATGATAAATTAGCACTGAAAATTTAACAAGCCTATGGAAGCAATAGTGAAAAAAAATTATGACATGCAGTGGACCCCTGGTTTATGTACTGCTCCAAACTCGAACAATTATGTAAGTGTATTTTTGTAAGTGTTTGTGTAAGTGTTTTTTTGGGGGTCTAAAAGGACTAATCTAATTTACATTATTTCTTATGGGAACAAATTCGTTCAGTAACGGCACTTGAACAGCATTCTGGAACGAATTATGGCCGTTAACCGGGGGTCCACTGTACATATATAAACACTGGTACGTATGTATTCCATCAGGAAAGCATGGATTATTATCGGCACAGCACTAGTAATGGAGGTGTAGAGATAACTCATGTAAATATAGTATGCAATATACCATGCTTTCACTAGAACAGTTGCTTAAGCATTCTATCTACTCTTTTGATTTTGATATGTCTGAGAGAACAGTAGTAAATGCAAATACTTTGCAGTCTACACCTGACTTTCCACCTACAGGGCTTAGAAAGCCTTCATTACTGGAATTTGATTTACATTGTACATTTAAATTCAAGTATTTTTCCCCATTTACTATTACCCAGCAGAAAACTTGGTTAAATCTAATTTTACCTTACCTAGTAAAGGATGGCCCTGCTTTACAGTGCTCTGCTCTACAGCACTTTGCTAATGCAGCAATTTTCAGTTATATCCATTCTTCATTTATTCAGACTTCCACATTCGTTCTTGAACTATGTGGTGGTAGGAGGTGCTTCTTAGGAGGTGCTTCTTACAATTTTCACTTTGCAAATATTTATTCTTTGATTTAATCCTGTTGCAATAAGTGCTAAAGGTGTACTGTGCACCCCTGATGTTTATATCAATTAGCCTATGGTAAAATTGATTTTGTTATACGTCATTTCGATTAAAGTAGCTGTTTCCAAGAACCAATCAACGACTAAGTGAGAATTTACTGTACATGCATCTTTTTAGGCCTATTATAATAAAAAAAAAGCACTAAACCCATTAGGGCTTTTAGGCCTGGCTCTATTGCTCACTTAATATACGATAGTGTAAATATGCTATCAGGCATAAATGCATTTGAAAGTGGGAAAAAAAAAAAAAAAAAAAAAAAAAAAGAGGGAGAAAAGGGATACGTTTCACTTTACAGCAGTAGCCCAGAACCTAACCTGCTGTATAAGTGGGGCCCACCTGTACATACAAGAATAAAAATAAAAATGTAGTTTTCTTAAAGTTAATACCAATATGTATTGGACACTGGATATTCCATTTGCAGTACATTTAATTATGTAAATATAACCTCTGTTTGGGAGAAGAGTTAAGACAGAACTTTTTATGTCTGTAAAAATACTGTCTACCATACAGATTTTTATTTACATACTTTTTTGCACTTTTACTGAATAGTACAGGTAAGCAATGTTTCTTTTAAATATGTTCTTAGAAGTACACTACCTCAATATATAATTGCAAGTATGGTATATTTATGTTATAATAAAGATAACTTTCTTCATTAAGATACAAATATTTTGCCACATTAATGATACCATTTAATAATACCTGTACTTAAAGGTTTAGAATCTGAAGCCCCAGTTTCCTTTAAATATATACTGTATTTTTTATATATAAAAAAAATCAATAAATCTTTCTTGTACCAACACTGGCTAAATAAAATAACATCCAAAAATGACATGAAATACATTGTGATAATATATTGAATGTAAAAAATTTGTAATGGATTATAGAGCAATACCCTAATACTGTTAACCAATTCATACAAAATTGAGTATATTATCATACACCAATACAGCAAATTGCATTTCTCACAAATTACAGAATCTTCGCTCTACATGCTACTTTAACACATTATGGAAGGCTTGCTTACTTCTTTGAGTATTTAGTAATGAATGGAAGCATTTTCCAAACAGTTTCACTACAATACCAGAGCCAAAATATGGGAGCAACACTGGGTAGGCACTAATTTATAATCCTTGATGCAAATGCTTAAAAAGACAATCGTTAGTGTGGGTCTAGAAAGTAAATATGCATGAACAAAAAAATAAGCAGACTATACCAAATTAATTTTTTGTTATTAATCAGGTAACCAGCTGAGTGTTGCATATTATAGTCAAGATATTTTAACTTACATATTGCAAGTATAATTCAGAAACAATACCAAGTGAAACTTGTACCTTTGAATGTCCCTTATTATTATTTTAATATTCAAAAAGAAATGCTAACTCAATTTGATATATCCAATATTCTTACAGCCATGATTGGGGTTTTATCATGTGTATTTTAAAAATTGTCAAAAAAATAACTTCTGAGATAAAAACTAGCTGTGCTATAAGCTGCTTATAAAAATAAAACATGAATGAAAAGTTTGACAACAAAGTATTTCTGAATCTAAAAAATATACAGTATTAAAAATGTTCCCTGCCTATTTGTTTATAGTTAACATTAGCACTGTTTGCCTTTAATGACTTTGCCCTCTGGTTTATCATCAGGGAAGGCTTCACGAGGTGGCACAAGAGAGAGCATCATAAGGTGACGAGAGAAACACTTTGATGCTCTAAACTTATCATCTGTTCCATGAAGCAAATCCAAAACACCCAGTACTCCATAGCACTGGTTAAATCTGAAAAGTAGAGGATACTTTTTAATGGTTTATTATTTTTTTAACACACTGACTGTCTCCCACTGAGGTAGGGTGACCCGAAAAAAGAAACATTCACCATCATACCAATATAGCCAGGAGTCATAGGTTCGAGCCTCAGAAGCTTTAAAAAAAAAAAAAAAAAAAAAAAAAAAAAAAAGTCCATGGGAAAGTGGAATAATAACCTTTCCTCTGTAAGCCATGCATGTCATAAAAGCCAGGAGCAATGGGTCAGTAACCCCTTCTCTTGCATAAATTACTTAAAATAAGAAAACTATTAAACTATTATCATCATCATCTTGTATCCACAGAAATCTTTAACCCTTGTGGTCATTAAGCACCATTGCGGCATGCTAAGAGTATGTTACATTTTATTTGGCGTATGTCACACACCCACAAAGGTATACCACCTTACCAGTGAACCAGGTGCTAAGGGTGATAGCACAGTTGTGATCCTTGAGGTAAAAGTCTTCTAACATTATCACTCCTGAGGCAATTGGTGTCAAGTGGTTTTGGTCAAAGTTGAACTGAAAAGTCGTCATAAGCTTTCTCCTATGTCCGGGTATTGTACCTTTTAGTTCATTAAAGAAGTAACATTTGCTTCTGCATAGGCTCTCAACCAGGAAGGAACGAAAAGCAACTAGACAACAAACACAACCCTTGATAATGAATGGGATAAGGTTTAGAAAGAGTTGCGGGAAAGGCTGCAGAATATATAAATAGCTCGTCACCATAATCCAATTATGGTAAGATTAGAGCAGAATGGGGATGAAGAATAGTTCTATCAACCCCCCATCCCCCAAGAAAGATAGCTAAGAGTTTTAACCCTTTGACTGTTGGAGGCCCCTCTCTGAAACTGTCATTCTATGTCGGGAAATATTCGAAAAAAAAAAATTATTTTTTCTTATCAAAATGTTAAGATTATTTTTCTGATTGTTTAAATCCTAAAACTTTTTTTTTGCGATCAGTATTTACCAAGATATAGAGGCGTAAAGTTGGCAAAAAATGAGCCGCGTATGGCAACAGCGGCGAATGCCGCTCACCCGGTAAACTTTGGTTTACTTCCTTTTGTAGGTTTCTTGTTTTTTTCACTATTTTATTTTTTTACAAAACTTATGTGGCCTGTGAGACCAAAGTAAGGTGCAATGTATATATATACGTACACTCGTTGTATGCAACACAATAATCGCACAAACATTAGTATCATTATATTGTTTACAAAACTTGTTTACACCAACCAACAATAAAAAAATTGTTTATTACTATTGTTCTATAATATATATAGACATATATAATGACTAGACACTTTCCATCAACTGCAATTAGCACTTCAAAGCTCCAAGCTATGTGTGTGTGTGTGTGTGTGTGTGTGGGGGGGGACATCTAAATTTGCTGAGTCAGGGTAAGGCAGCTGTCAAAATGACATATTATACCATTACTCACCACCCCACACTGCCTGTCAACACAAAAGGTAACCCATGTCTTCTTCTCCACAACCTCCTTCCTTTCCTTCATACCTACCTTCCTAGCTTCCTTTTTTCCTTCCTTTCTTTCTGCCTTCCTTTCTTACATATTTCCTTCCTTCCTTCCTCTCATCTCTTCCTTCCTTCCTTCATTTCTTACTTCTTTTGTTCCTTCATTCCTCTCATCTCTTCCTTCCTTCCTTACTTTTTCTTTCTTTCTTCCTTCCTTCTGGTATCCTGGGCATTGCTTTCGGTCACAAACTCCTCAAAATCATGAAATTTATCTTCAGAGACACTTCCATCTGTGTTAGAGCTATCATTGAGGAAGAGAAATGTTCCAGATGCGCCAAGGAGTCAAATAATTCTTACCGCTAGGCATGCTGAACAAGGACTACTGAAATGGTGTTCCCACAATGCACCAGTGGCTGCCTGATTTTTTTTATACTGCACACACTGACCACATAGACCCATTCTCTCACATGTGGGCCTACCAGCTTTCTCCTGCTTGATTCGAGGCCTCTAGAATTTAGGCGTATAAATACGTCCGAAACATTGGCTCGTAAGACGTATATATACGTCCGAAACAGTCAAAGGGTTAAGGGGTTCAGCCAACTATGGCAAGTTGCTTTCAGGAAGGTTATGCAAGGTTTCTATGAAAACCAGCTACTGGACAAAAGACTGAGAAGCTTTGCTATCTTGTTCAGGGATACAGGAACCTCAGATATACAGTGGTACCTCGGGTAACGATATTTTTTCGTTCCAGAATGCTGTTCAAGTGCCATTACCAAATGAATTTATCCCCATAAGGAATAATGTCAAATAGACTAGTCCTTTTAGATCCCCAAAAATTCACTTACAAAAGCATTTAAAAAAATAAACTTACATAAAAGGGCGAGTTTGGGGACCATCGTTAACCGAGGTACCACTGTAATCAGATATAATGCAGTAGTATTAGGGAAGACACAGCATCTTGTAAAAGTAATCTGATGTGTTTTAGTAACTAAAAATTTAAACCCATTAGTAGTGGCCCACTGGGAAACACAGACAATAGCATTCTGGAGAGAGGCTGTACTAGGTGACAGTTAGCACCTGCACAATTTATAGCAAAATCATTGTCATAAAGTGATGACCAAATATCAGATGGGAGAACAGAGGTAAGGTTATTGATGGCGAGTAGAAAAACAGTGGTGCTAAGGAATTCCAGATTTGGAGGAAAGAAACTAGGGGCTGAGATTAAACCCCTGAGATTACAAATGTACAATTAATCATCCTCTCCAATATTTATATTACTGCTCTCTTTGAGAAACCTCAATCTAAGGAATCAAATCTGTCCTCCCATACTCCAGACACTATCACTTACAGGTTCATGCTTCCATGAATAACAATTGATGCAGTAAAGGTCTACCATTCATCATTGCACCAATTTCCCCTTCTCTTGATCTACTTGTACAGTGTGTATTTGTGATGTTCATTTTCAATATTCTCCTTCAACTCTTAGGTCATGGTTGAAAGGAATAATATACAATGTATTGTATAGAATCAATGGTTAAAATTTGAGGTTACACATTACTTAACACAATGAGAAAGTCCCATTAATATAAATGTGAAGGCAAATCTTTCAATAGATCTGAAAACAGCATTGTTTAAATCTGCATAATGGTTAAAAAAACACTCTGAAAACTGAATTCATGACTTTTGTTATTAAAAGCAGACACTTACTTGAGATGATGGAAATCATGAGCCTCAGGTGATGGGAAGAATGGCAGATGGTAACCACTGTGAGCATTTAAGGTGCTGAGTAGAGCAAGACTGACCCACAGCCATATAGTTGCTACATGGGAACCCATCACAAGTGGCCCAAGAAAAACAGGAGCCATGTTGGAGAACATGTGCTCCAATGGGTGGGCATATATGGCTGTGATTGCAATGGGACTTTGCCACTCGTGATGTAGCTTATGGAAGTGTTTATACAGCAAACGATGGTGGAAAAGCCTGCAAGGTGAAGCACAAACTTTATACCAATATCTCAACATAAACTTGTTTATTTCAACCTTCAAATTTGAAAGCTTTTTCTTGCCGACATTAAATTAAATGAACGTTTCATGTCCCACAATATAAAAGCATGAGATTATACATGGATCCAAATGGTGTACTGCCAATAATAGTGAAGTTATACAGGTTGCAAAACAAGCTTTCATTGGAGCAATGTTTTGTTGTGTAGGGCTTTAAGTAAACCTGAAAACATGACTTGATACAAGCTCTACACAGAGCTAAGCATTCTTTCTGTAATCTGTCCTTTCTTTATAACATCATTACAGCTTATTTTATTGCATTGTGGAACATATCAAGAGAATCTGACTATTTCATTGAGTTTGGCTGGAATAAATTTATTATGTTATCTGTCCTATAACCTGCTTCTCCTTACTAATAATTTTTTTTTCTTTGATAAGGTTACAATGTGTGTTTACATTTCATAATTTGATTGATACAAAGAAAGCCACTATCATACCGAGGTATTTCAGGCAGACTTGACCAAATACGTACAGTGGTACCCAGAGTTTCGAACTTTCTTCGTTCCGGAAGGCTGTTCAAGTGCTGTTACCGAACGAATTTGTTCCCATAAGGAATAATGTAAATTAGATTAGTCCATTTCAGACCCCCAAAAATACACTTACAGAAGCACTTACAAGAATACACTTACATAATTGGTAGAGTTGGGAGCAGTTCGAAACTCAGGGTACCACTGTACTTATAGACTACTCAAGTCTAGACAGGTTTACCTGGAGAGGGTTTCGGAGGTCAACGCCCCCACGGCTTGGTCTGAGACCAGGCCTCATGGTGGATTAGGGTCTGATCAACCAGGCTGTTATTGCTGGCCACACTCAAACTGACGTACGAACCACAGCCTGGTTGGTCAGGTACTGACTTTAGGTGCCTGTCTAGTGCCTTCTTGAAGACAACCAGGGGTCTATTGGTAATCCCCCTAACATATGCTGGGAGGCAGTTGAACAGTCTTGGGCCCCGGACACTTACTGTGTTGTCTCTCAATGTACTCGTGGCACCCCTGCTTTTCATTGGGGAATGTTGCATCTCCTGCCGAGTCTTTTGCTTTCATAGGGAGTGATTTTCGTGTGCAAGTTTGGTACTAATCCCTCTAGGATTTTCCAAGTGTATATTATCATGTATCTCTCTCGCTTGCATTCCAGGGAATACAGATCAAGGACCTTCAACCGTTCCCAGTAATTTAGGTGCCTTATCGTACTTGTGTGTGCCGTGAAAGTTCTTTGTACACTCTCAAGGTCAGCAATGTCGCCAGCCTTGAAGGGGGCCATTAGTGTACAGCAGTATTCCAGCCTAGAGAGAGCAAGTGATTTGAAGAGAATCATGGGCTTGGCATCCCTAGTTTTGAAGGTTCTCATTATCCATCCTATCATTTTCCTAGGAGATGCAGTAGATACAGTGTTGTGGTCTTTTGAAGGCGAGATCCTTTGAGATTATCACTCCCAGGTCCTTTACATTACTTTTTTGCTCTATTGTATGGTTAGAGTTTGTCGTATACCCTGATATATTTTTAATTTCCTCAAGTTTTCCATATCTGAATATATAGTTGAAATTTCTCCTCATTGAACTTCATATTGGAGTCTTGCGGTGTCTTCGATGGAGGTCACTGCCATGGCAATCCGGGTGTCATTATCTGTCTATGTCAGATATTAGGATGAGGGATAGAATGAGAGTGAGTACTGTGCCTTGTGGAACAGAGCTCTTCACCATAGCTGCCTCGGACTTTACTCTGTTTATTATTACTCTGTGTTCTATTTGTCAGGAAGTTGTAGATCCATCTACCAACTTTTTCTGTTATTCCTTTATCATGCATTTTGTGCGCTATTACACCATGGCCACACTTGTCAAAAGATTTTGCAGTGTGTGTATACTACATCTATTTCGTTTATCCTCTACAGCATCCAGGACCTTGTCATAGTGGTCCAGTAGCTGGGACAGGCAGGAGCGAACTGCTCTAAACCAGTGTTGCTCTGGGATGCATAATTGATGGGTATCTAGGTGGTTGGCAATCTTGCATCTTAGAACCCTCTCAAAGATTTTTATATGGGATGTTAGTGCTATCGGTCTGTAGTTCTTTGCAATTGCTTTACTGCTACCTTTGTAGAGTGGGGCTATGTCTGTTGTTTTTAGTGAGTGTGGGATGACCCCTGTGAATATAAATATTCAATATTTTACTCTATTATTAATATGAGGTAATACAATTACTGATACAAACACACATTTTTAAGTCTGTAATAATGGCTTAATAGTTAAGGGATAATAAAATATTTGGGAGAGTTGCTCTAAATTTTGTTAGTTTAGCATAGTGTGGGTATGGTTGTTATTGAGAGATGAGATGATTTTTTGAGTCTAGTCCTAAATTGATTTGTGGGCAGGGGACCTCTTGCTGTTTCAGGCAGAGTTCCAGATCTTCAGGTCCTTTATGTGCATTGCATTTTTGCATAGTGCAAGACGAAAACATGGGATGTCAAAAAGCTTTCTGTGCCTTGTGTTATGCCTGTGTATTCTGTTGAAGCTGTCTAGGAGAGGTTTGAGTGGAGGGTTGATATCGGAGTTTAACCCTTAAACGGTCCAAACGTATATACAGTGGTCCCTTGGTTTTCGCCGAAAATTCGTTCCAGAATGCTGCTCAAGTGCCATTACCGAACGAATTTACTTCTTTAAGAAATAATGTCACGTAGGTTAGTCTATTTCAGACCCCCAAAAATACACTTGCAACAGTACTTACGAAAATACACTTACATAAATGATCGAGTTTGGAGATGCACGAAAACCGAGGGACCACTGTATACGTTAGTACTGCTACTGCCCCAAACATATTATTACGTTTTATTTTTCCTGCCTCCAAATTTGGCACAATTGGTCCGAGATGCCTGGTGAGCATAGAATGTGTCTTAACACTCGGTGTGTGCCATATTAAAAAAATCTGGGACCACTTAGTACCTTGTGGGAGCACCAGGTAAATTGAGCGCCAGCTAGAGCAAACACTGCGGCAAACACCAAGGATTCACTGATGTCATGTCATATTAACACTCCCCTTTGAAGTGGAAAGTGATGTCGGCAGGCTGGCAGGCCAGCTGGCTGCCTGCCTGCCTGGCCACCTGGCTGGCAAGCAGCTGGTTGGCCACCTGGCTGGCCAGCAGCTGGCTGTTCAGCTGGGTACCTGATTGGCTGTCTATCTGTGTCTGTCTGTATCTATCTGTGTCTGTCTCTATCTCACAGGAACACATACGTAAATACAAGTATACATAGTGTAAATTACCTAGGATAACTAAAAAAATAAAGACAGTGTTATACTGTGTTTGTGATCTGCGTAATACCAGTTGGTTCATCAGCTACTCTCTGAGACAAGCAGAAAGAAAGGAGACGACACACAGACAGACAGGTTTGCGTAACAAATAAAGGAAAGCAGTGTAAGCTCGTCAAATGTCATCACTGTAATTACTGGACTGATAAGAAGAGATAAGACTATGGCTCACCCCTAGTGAAATGTCACCAGTCATCATTAGTGGAGATCAGATGAGATAAGGCAGCAACACAAATCTTACAATGGATCAAGGGAACTTTTATTATTATTATTCACTATTATTATTATTATCATTCACTATCATTATTATTTTTATGAACTATCATTATTATTTGAGTACAATTTCAGTACCTAATATTAGTGTCAGAACACAGATTGGCTATGAAATCACAAGAACTACTATAAATTGTGATTATGAGAACATAAAAATTATATAAAAAAATAAAAAAAAAAGTGAAAAAAAGGTATATTGGCAATGATTCTGCAAGTGGCAGGACTCCTGTTGCTGTCAGGTGAGCATCCAGTGCCAACTTCTCCGCCTCATATCTCTGTAACTAACGACCCAAATTTTTTTTTTTTAATCCTATAACACCTAAAAAAATGTGCTCTTTATTTCAATAATATAATATCTTTATTAATAATAATATCTTTATTTACTACAAGTACATGTACATGGTATACAGGCCAGCTGACATCAGTGACATACTACTATATAGAAAGTCCCTTGTTATGCTGAGCATTTCGGGCAGATTTGGTCAGTGTCCTAGGATGCGACTCACACCAGTCGACTAACACCCAGGTACCCATTTTACTGATGGGGAACAGACAACAGGTGTAAAGAAACACGCCCAATGTTTCTGCCCTGGCTGGGAATCGAACCCAGGCCCTCGCCGTGTGAAGCGAGAGCTTTAGCCACCAGACCACTGGGGCACTGGGCGAGCTAACGTAAATATACGTGTGGACCGTTTAAGGATTAATGTTCTGTATATATAGTAGGCACAGTAACAAGTGTGTATATTTTGTATAATGTAGTAGGTTGGTAGACAGCAACCACCCAAGGAGGTACTACCGTCCTGCCAAGTGAGTGTAAAACGAAAGCCTGTATTTGTTTTACATGATGGTAGGATTGTTGGTGTCTTTTTTCTGTCTAATAAACATGCAAGATTTCAGGTACATACATGTACACATTTATGTATACACACTCATCTGAGTTTTTTTTTATTTTATCTTAATAGTTCTTGTTCTTATTGCCTTTCCTTTCATATCCATGGGGAAGTGGAATAAGAATCTTTCCATCGTAAGCCATGAATGTTGTAAAAGTCAACTAAAATGGTGGGAACAATGGGCTAGTAACCCCTTTTCCTGTATAGATTTACTAAAAAGAAAAAGAAGGAAACCGTCAAAGTGGGATGTTTGAATGTGCGTGGATGTTGTGCGAATGATAAGAAAGAGATAATTGTAGATGCTATGAATGAAAAGACACTGGATGTCCTGGCTTTAAGTGAGACAAAGATGAAGGGGGTAGGAGAGTTTCAGTGGGGAGAAATAAATGGGATTAAGTCAGGGATTTCAAATAGAGTTAGAGCTAAAGAAGGAGTGGTATTAATGTTAAATAATCAGTTATGGCAGGTAAAGAGGGGATATAAATGTATAAATTCATGGATTATGTGGAGTAAAATAAAAAGGTTGTATGTGAAAAGTGGGTTATAGTAAGTGTTTATGCACCTGGAGAAGAGAGAAATGTAGAGGAGAGAGAGATTTTGGGAAATGAGTGAGTATGTGGGGAGTTTTGAACCAAGTGAGAGAGTACTTGTGGTTGGGGATCTCAATACTAAAGTGGGTAAAAATGTTGTGGAGGGAGTATTTTTAAATTTGGGGTGCCAGGGGTAAATGTAAATGGGGAACTGTCAATTGAGCTATATGTGGAAAGAGGTTTGGTAATAAGTAATACATATTTTATGAAAAAGAGGATAAATAAGTATTATATAGCACGTACTGAAAGTAGTTTGTTAGATTACGTATTGGTGGATAAAAGGTTGATGGGTAGGCTTCAGGATGTACATGTTTATAGAGGGCAACGGATATATCGGATCATTATTTAGTTGTAGCTACAGTTAGAGTAAAAGGTACATGGGACAAAAAGAAAATGGCAACAGCAAGTAAGAGAGGTAAAAGTGTATAAACTAAGGGAGGAGGAAGTTAGGGTGAGATATAAGCAACTATTGGCAGAAAGGTGGGTTAGTGCAAGTATGAGTAGTGGGGGGGGTTGAAGAGAGTTGGGATAGTTTTAAAAATGCAGTATTAGAATGTGGGGCAGAAGTTTGTGGCTATAGGAGGGTGGGTGCAGGAGGAAAGAGGAGTGAGTGGTGGAATGAAGAAGTAAAGGATGTGATAAATGAGAAAAAAGTAGCTTATGAGAGGCTTTTACAAAACAGAAGTGTTAATAGAAGAGCAGAGTATATGGAGAGTAAAAGAAAGGTTAAGAGTGGTGAGAGTGTGCAAAAGGAGAGCAGATGAAAGAGTGGGAGAGGCTCTGTCAAGAAATTTTGCTAACAAGAAATTTTTTTGGAGTGAGATAAACAAGTTAAGAAAGCCTAGGGAACGAATGGATTTGTCAGTTAAAAACAGAGTAGAGGAGTTAGTAGATGGGGAGCTGGAGGTATTGGGTAGATGGCGGGAACATTTTGAGGAACTTTTAAATGTCGATGAAAAAAGGGAGGCGGTAATTTCATGCACTGGCCAGGGAGGTATAACATCGGTTAGGAGTGAAGAAGAGCAGGATGTGAGTGTGGGGGAGGTGTGCGAGGCATTACGTAGAATGAAAGGGGATAAAGCAGCTGGAACTGACGGGATCATGACAGAAATGTTAAAAGCAGGGGGGGGGGATATCGTGTTGGAGTGGTTGGTATTGTTGTTTAATAAATGTATGAAAGAGGGGAAGGTACCTAGGGATTAGTAGAGAGCATGTATAGTTCCTTTATATAAAGGGAAGGGGGATAAAAGAGATTGTAAGAATTATAGGGGAATAAGTTTACTGAGTATACCAGGTAAAGTGTACGGTAGGGTTATTATTGAAAGAATTAAAGGTAAGACAGAGAGTAAGATTGCAGATGAGCAAGGCAGCTTTAGAGTGGGTAATGGATGTGTAGATCAAGTGTTTACATTGAAGCAAATATGTGAACAGTATTTAGATAAAGGTAGGGAAGTTTTCATTGCATTTATGGATTTAGAAAAGGCATATGATGGTGGATAGGGGAGCAATGTGGCAAATGTTGCAAGTGTATGAATTAGGTAGTAAGTTACTGAATGCTGCAAAGAGTTTTTATGAGGATAGTGAGGCTCAGGCTAGGGTGTGTAGGAGATAGGGAGATTACTTCCCGGTAAAAGTAGGTCTTAGACAGGGATGTGTAATGTAACCATGGTTGTTTAATATATTTATAGATGGGGTTGTAAAAGAGGTGTTGGGGAGAGGAGTGGGATTAAATTATGGGGAATTAAATACAAAATGGGAGTTGACACAGTTACTTTTGGCTGATGATACTGTGCTTATGGGAGATTCTAAAGAAAAGTTGCAAAGGTTAGTGGACGAGTTTGGGAGAGTGTGTAAAGGTAGAAAGTTAAAAGTGAACATAGATAAGAGTAAGGTGATGAGGGTATCAAACAATTTAAATAAACAAAAATTGGATATCACATTGGAGAGAGGGATTATGGAAGTGAATGTTTTCAGATATTTGGGAGTTGACTTGTCAGCGGATGGGTTTATGAAGGATGAGGTTAACCATAGAACTGATGAAGGAAAAAAGGTGAGTGGTGCGTTGAGGTATCTGTGGAGACAAAAAACGTTATCCATGGAGGCAAAGAAGGGAATGTATGAAAGTATAGTGGTACCAACACTCTTATCTGAGTGTGAAGCATGGGTTGCAAAACCTGCAGCAAGGAGGCAGCTGGAGGCAGTGGAGATGTCCTGTCTAAGGGCAATGTGTGGTGTAAATATTATGCAGAAAATTCGGTGTGTGGAAATTAGGAGGAGGTGTGGCGTTACTAAAAGTATTTGTCAGAGGCTGAAGAGGGGTTGCTGAGGTGGTTTGGTCATTTAGAGAGAATGGATCAACGTAGAATGACTTTAAAAGTGTATAAATCTGTAGGGGAAGGAAGGCGGGGTAGGGGTCATCCTCGAAAAGGTTGGAGGGAGGGGGGTGAAGGAGGTTTTGTGGGCGAGGGGCTTGGACTTCCAGCAAGCATGTGTGAGAGTGTTAGATAGGAGTGAATGGAGACAAATGGTTTTTGGGACCTGACGAGCTGTTGGAGTGTGAGCAGGGTAATATTTTGTGAAGGGATTCAGGGAAACCAGTTAATTGATTTAGTTGGACTTGAGTCCTGGAAATGGGAAGTACAATGCCTGCACTTTAAAGGAGGGGTCTAGGATAGTGACAGTTGGGAGGGACTTCTAAACTGTTGTATCTGAGCGCCTCTGCAAAGAGTGATTATGTATGAGTGAGGTGAAAGTGTTGAATGATGATGAAAGTATTTCCTTTTTTGGGATTTTCCTTCTTTTTGGGTCACCCTGCCTCGGTGGGAGACAGCCGACTTGTCGAGAGAAAAAAAAAAAATTATATTAAGTAAATTCAAGCTTTTGAAGAGTGGTGGGGTGTATTATCTGGCTCTGGAGTTTGTGATCATCTGCACCGCCGCTTTTTGTTTTGTTATACCTTTGAAATACCTTTGAAGAGTTTCGAGATTTTCACTACTCTCGGAGCCCGGCCATGGGCCTGGCTAGTCTGGTGCTTGCCTGGTCAACCAGGCTGTTGCTGCTGGAGGCCTGCTGCCCTACATATCCATCACAGCCTGGGTTAGATATATAAAAAAACTTTCACCATCACTCACTCCATCACCATCTTGCGGGAGGTATTCTGTGAAGTTAACATGAGATGATGTATGCTCCTCCAAACTGCAACATCCCCTCCCCTCCGTCAGACTGCAGGCACTATACTTCACACCTCCAGGACTCGAGTTTAGCTAACTAGTTTACCCTGAATACCTTCATAAATGTTATCTGCTAACACTCAAACAGAATGTCAGTCTATAAAAACCACTTATTTCCACTCACTCTTATCCAATACATTTACATTATAGTTTGTTGGGCATTCAAGCCCCTAGCACTCAAAACTTCATTGACCCCCCCCCTCCCCCTCCAACCCTTTCCTGGAGTGACCCCTACCCTTCGTTCTTTCCATTCTAGATTTATACACCCTCTTAGTCATCCTATTCTACTCCATTCTCTCAAAGCCCAAATCACCTCGGCAACCCCTCCTCAGTCCTGTATTATATTTTTTGGTAAGCCTATGCCATTTTCTATGCTTCAAATTCTCTATAATATTCACACCACACATTGTTCTCAAATATGACATCTCCACTGCCTCCAGAAGCTTTCTCGCTGTAACTTCTGAAGACCATGCCTCACACCCATATAAGTGTACATTACATGTGGACCGAGGTTAAAATCCACAATCATGAATTTCAAGTTTGTAGTACGTTTGTGCATTTATGATACACTTGAAGTTGAAAGAATACAAAATAAAATGCAGTATAATACCTGTGTGAATAGTAGAAGCCTATTTCTTCAAAGAGTATGCAGACAATTAGCTCAAACAGAACCCAATGAAACGTTGGTAGTTGAGGTGACTGGTCAAATCCTCGGAAACGCATCAAGTAGTAACAGAGCATAGAAAAAGGAATGCTGATAACAGTCTGATTGAAGTTCACCCACAGGATACACTGTCAGGAAAACAAAATTATTAAAGAGGTATTCTTACAAAAACTATTTGTTTGAAATGCCTAGTGAGAGATTAACAAGATATTACAATCACAGTGCATGATTTCCAATTAAAGAAATTCAGATTCAATCTATAAAAGCTGTTATAAGCATCCTACAATGGAAAGACTCAGCAAAGTAAAAGTGATTAGTTTTCTTAATTAAATGAAGTCCTCTTTGCATGCCCAATTCCACTAGAATATGCCAATGTTTTCCCTATGTGTAGCTGTTAGCCTACAAATGGGGCCACTATTGTTAGGGGACAGCCTAGTCTCACCCTTGATGCAAGAGCCTCCTACCCATGCTGACAGTGTACACATCCCATACCTTACTCAGTTGTACAATATAAAACTGAATATTAACCATGGCATCCAAGAGGGATACTAGTTATGCCAAGAAGATATGAAAGTACAATATTTTTTTTCAAAACCTGCCTTCACTCACTCCTGTCTAACATCTCTCAAATATCTGCTAGATGGCTAAGCCTCTCACATACCTTCCTATGATGACCCCTATTCCTCCTTCCCTTTATTACAGATTTATAGACCCTCCAAGTCATCCTATTTTGTTCCATCCTCTTTGAATATCCAAACCACATCAACAACCTTTCCTCAGCCTTCTGAGTACAGCCTCTCCTCACTTACCGACATACTCGTTTATCGACGCCTCGGACTTAAGACAGGCTCTCTGAACAGTATGCATGCCTAAATAATGTACATTAGAGCTGATTTCCTCTACTCTGTTTATTACAATATTCAGTACACTACTGTATATTGAAAGATCAGTTATGGAATGAGAAGAGGGAATATAAATGTATAAATTCAAGGAATATGTGGATCAAAATAAGGGCCAGATGCGAAAAGTGGGTCATAATAAGCATGTATGCACCTGGAGAAGAGAGGAGTGTAGAGGAGAGAGAGATTTTGGGAGATGTTAAGCGAATGTATAGGAACTTTTGAACCAAGTGAGGGTAATTGTGGTAGGGGACCTAAATGCTAAAATAGGAGAAACATTTAGAGGGTGTGGTAGGTAAGTTTGGGGTGCCAGGTGTAAATGATAATGGGAGCCCTTTAATTGAACTTTGTATAGAAAGGGGTTTAGTTATACCTGGAGAGAATTCCAGGGGTCAACGCCCCTGCGGCCCGGTCTGTGACCAGGCCTCATAGGCAATACATATTTTAAGAAAAAGAGGATAAATAAGTATACAAGATATGATGTAGGGCGTAATAACAGTAGTTTGTTGGACTACGTATTGGTAGATAAAAGACTGTTGAGTAGACTTCAGGATGTACATGTTTATAGAGGCCACAGATATATCGGATCACTTTTTAGTTGTAGCTACAGTGAGAGTAAAAGGTAGATGGGATACAAGGAAAACAGAAGCAACAAGTAAGAGAGGGGTGAAGGTTTATAAACTAAAAGAGGAGGCAGTTAGGGTAAGATATAAACAACTATTGGAGGATAGATGGCCTAGTGAGAGTATAGGCAACAGGGTTGAAGATGTATGGGGTAGGTTTAAGAATGTAGTGTTAGTGTGTTCAGCAGAAGTTTGTGGTTATAGGAAAGTGGGTGTGGAAGGGAAGAACAGAGATTGGTGGAATGATGATGTAAAGAGAGTAGTAAGGGAGAAACAGTTAGCATATGAGAGGTTTTTACAAAGTAGAAGTGATGCAAGGAGGGAAGAGTATATGGAGAGAAAAAGAGAGGTTAAGAGAGTGGTGAAGCAATGTAAAAAGAGAGCAAATGAGAGTGGGTGAGATGTTATCAACAAATTTTGTTGAAAATAAGAAAAAGTTTTGGAGTGAGATTAATAAGTTGAGGAAGCCTAGGGAACGAATGGATTTGACAGTTAAAAATAGGAGGAGAGTTATTAAATGGAGAGATAGAGGTATCGGGAAGATGGAGGGAATATTTTGAGGAATTGTTAAATGTTGATGAAGATAGGGAAGCTGGGATTTTGTGTATAGGGCAAGGAGGAATAACATCTTGTAGGAGTGAGGAAGAGCCAGTTGTGAGTGTGGGGGAAGTTTGTGGGGCAGTGCGTAAAATGAAAGGGGGTAAGGCAGCTGGGATTGATGGGATAAAGATAGAAATGTTAAAAGCAGGTGGAGATATAGTTTTGGAGTGGTTGGTGCTATTATTTAATAAATGTATGGAAGAGGGTAAGGTACTTAGGGATTGGCAGAGAGCGTGCATAGTTCCTTTGTATAAAGGAAAAGGGGACAAAAGAGAGTGCAAAAATTATAGGGGAATAAGTCTGTTGAGTATACCTGGTAAAGTGTATAGTAGAGTTATTATTGAAAGAATTAAGAGGAAGACAGAGTAGGATAGCAGATGAACAAGGAGGTTTCAGGATAGGTAGGGGGTGTGTAGACCAAGTGTTTACAGTGAAACATATAACTGAACAGTATTTAGATAAGGGTAAAGAGGTTATTGTGGCATTTATGGATTTGGAAAAGGCATATTACAGGGTGGATAGGGGAAGAATGTGGCAGATGTTGCAGGTGTATGGAATAGGAGGTAGGTTACTGAAAGCAGTGAAGAGTTTATACGAGGATAGTGAGGCTCAGGTTAGAGAGTGTGTAGGAGAGAGTGAGATTATTTCCCAGTAAAAGTAGGCCTAGACAAGGATGTGTGATGTCACCATGGCTGTTTAATATATTTATAGATGGGGTTGTAAGAGAAGTGAATGGGTGGGTTGATGACACTAATGCTTTTCGGAGATTCTGAAGAGAAGTTGCAGAGGTTGGTGGATGAGTTTGGTAGGGTATGTAAAAGAAGGAAATTGAAAGTGAATATAGGAAAGAGTAAGGTGATGGGGATAACAAATAGATTAGGTGATGAAAGATTGGATATCAGATTGGAGGGAGAGAGTATGGAGGAGGTGAATGTACGTATTCAGATATTTATGAGTGGACGTGTCAGCAGATGGGTCTATGAAGGATGAGGTGAATCATAGAACTGATGATTGTAAAATGGTAAGTGGTGCACTTAGGAGTCTGTGGAGACAAAGAACTTTGTCCGTGGAAGCAAAGAGGGGAATGTATGAGAGTATGGTTATAACAACACTCTTATATGGGTGTGAAGCATGGGTGGTGAATGTTGCAACAAGGAGAAGGCTGGAGGCCTGAGATCAATGTGTGGTGTGAATATAATGCAGCGAATTCGTAGTGTGGAAATTAGGAGGAGATGCGGGATTACCAAGACTATTATCCAGAGCTGAGGAGGGGTTGTTGAGGTGGTTTGGACATGTAGAGAGGATGGAACGAGACAGAATGACTTCGAGTGTATAAATCTGTAGTGGAGGGAAGGCGGGGTAGAGGTCGGCCTAAGAAAGGTTGGAGGGAGGGGGTAAAGGTGGTTTTGTGTGCGAGGGGGCTTGGACTTCCATCAAACATGCATGAGCGTATTTGATAGGAGTGAATGGAGACAAATGGTTTTTAATATTTTACGTGCTGTTGGAGTGGAAGCAAAATAACATTTATGAAGGGATTCAGGGAAACCGGCAGGCCGGACTTGATTCCTGGAGATGGGAAGTACAGTGCCTGCACTCTGAAGGAGGGATGTTAAATGTTGCAGTTTTATAACTGTAGTGTAAGCATGCCTCTGGCAAGACAGTGATGGAGTAAATGATGATGAAAGTTTCATTTTCGGGCCACCCTGCCATGGTGGGAAACGGCCAGTGTTAATAAAAAAAATAATACAGTGGACCCCTTAAAATCGGCCTTAATCCGTTCCAGGAGCTAGGCCTAAAATCGAACTGGCCAATTTCTGAACCCTTATTTCCCATAAGAAATAATGAAAATACAATTAATCAGTTCCACCCAAAAATATTCACCAAAAATTTATTTTCTTAAAAGAATAAATACTATAGCTTTACATACAGAAAACAATGAGAAATAAATATAAAGCACTAATTTTAATGGATAAATGAATTACCCTTATTGAAGACACGAAAGCGATTGGAAGTTCAGTACGTATTTTTTTCACAGTGGCTGTTTTATCATATTCTTGTTGGTGTATGAGAGCCAGGAAAGTTTGTTTGGAGGCAGTACAAGATAGTTTTTTAATATGACAATACAGTGGACCCCCGAGTAACGTAAAAACTTCATTCCAGAAGCCTGCTCAAGTGCCATTACCGAACGAATTTACTCCCTTAAGAAAAAATGTCAAGTAGGTTAGTCCATTTCAGACCCCCCAAAATACACTTACAATATTATACTTACATAATTGTACGATTTCCGGGGTGTACGTAACTCGGGGGTCCACTGTACAGTGATCCCTCGTGTTTCGGTGTTCCCGAATATCGGTTATTTCATGTTTCGGTGTCTTTTTTCGGTCAATGTTTCCCTCGTGTCGCTCTATACCTTGTGTATTGGTCCGTACAGAACCTGTCCGCCTGCCCACGCAGGACGCCAATCTAGCGTTGTTTACCACGGAGAGAACATTACCCTTTCAAACATTTCACAATAAATTTACTCTGTTTATTGCTGGTTTAGTGATTGTCACTGTGAAATAAGTCACCATGGGTCCAAAGAAGCTTCCTAGTGGCACCCCTGTGGTAAAGAAATTGAGAAACACCATCGAACTGAAGGAGATTTTAGAAAAATATGAGTGGCGTACATGTGAGTGAGCTTGCCAGGATGTACAACAAAAACCAATCGACTATCACCTCTATCCTGGCAAAGAGAAAAGAAATCAAGGAAGCTAATGTTGCAAAAGGGGTTGATATGTTAACGAAAAATAGATCGAAAACAGTGGATGAGGTCGAGAAGTTGTTGGGGGTGTGGATCAATGAAAAACAGATAGTGGGCGATAGTATTTCCACGGCAATAATTTGTGAAAAGGCAAGGCAGTTGCACGCAGATCTTGTCAAGACAATGCCTGCAACCAGTGCTGAGGCGAGTGATTTTAAAGCCAGCAAAGGCTGGTTTGAGAGATTTAAGAAACGTAGTGGCATACACAGTGTTGTGAGGCATGGTGAGGCAGCCAGCTCAGACAAACGTGCAGCTGAAAAGTTTGTGAGTGAATTTAAGGGGTTCGTAGACACTGAAAAATTCGAACCCCAACAAGTGTTTAACCTTTTCAGGGTCCGTGCCGTAGTTCTACGTCCAAACCGTAGTTCTACGTCATGAGCTCAGCACACTCTGATAAGCTTTGAGCGGTAAATTTGGCCTAGATATGAGAGAATACATCTATGTGGTAAGTGTGCACCACATAAAACAAATCCTGCAGCACACAGTGCATAATGAGAGAAAAAAAAAACTGAAACCGTAATTTTCAATTAAAACAGCGTCTTTGCAGTGTTTTTTCGTATACTTTTTATAGTTATATTTGCGATTTCTTGGTCTCATTTGATAGAATGGAAGATATATTACAAATATAAAGATGATTTTGATTGGTTTTAGTAGTGGAAATGGCTTGAAACCGAGCTCAAAGTAGCGGAAATGTTAAATTTTTGCCGATGTTCAAGAGTAAACAAATGACCTCACACACATAATATGCACCAGCTGGTGGGTTTACTATACGTTCACAAATGTGGTGATATTATTTGTACAATTATTATAATATTGCATAACAGTAAATCTTCCATTTTTTGGTTTGAATAAAAATTCATTATGTGAATAAAAAATAAAAATGGAATTCATTTGTAAAGACTGAAAACGTAACTAATGAACAGAGGAAATGTTAGTTTAGTGCCAGGAATGCCTGCATTGTTTATTCTGCACCCTATTTTGAAATTGGAATATTTTGAACTTTGAGTTAAATTGGCTAAATTACCAATTTCCAATCACTATATTTTGGAGTAGAAACAGTTGACTAAGAGATTTCTTGTGCTCAATTGATAGAATAGAAGTAATACTAGTGAAATAGCTAAGAATTTTGTCGACTGGAATAATGTAATTGGCCTAAAATGGGAGTCAAAGTCAGCAAAATCGCCAATGCGTAAATATCGCTGACATCAAAATTCGCGAGAGCATAATTTCGTCAATTTTCAATCAAATTTTGTACTTTGTTTTATTACCTTCAGAAAACGATTCTCTACCATTTCGTAAGAAAAAATAAGATATTTTTTTTTTGATAATTCTTGGACACTGGTGCACCCCTTCCAAAAATGGCCTTGGACCCTGAAAGGGTTAATTGTTATGAAACAGGCCTGTTTTGGAAGAAAATGACAAACAGGACCTTCATTACTCAGGAGGAAAAGGCACTGGCAGGACACAAGCCTATGAAAGACAGGCTAACTCTCATGATGTGTGGTAACGCAAGTGGGGATTTTAAAGTGAAGCCTTTACTGGTGTATCAATAAGAAAATCCCCGAGCCTTCAAGAAATATAATGTTAACAAGAATAATTTGTGTGTGCATTGGAAGGCTAACACCAATGCATGAGTCACTAAGGACATTTTCGTGGAATGGCTCACTGGAGTGTTTGGCCCCAGTGTGAAGAAATACCTCCTGGAAAAGAAATTGCCACTCAAGTGCCTCCTGGTACTGGACAATGCTCCTGCTCATCCTCACAACTTGGAAGACTATTTGTCTGATGAGTTCAGTTTCATCACAGTGAAGTTCTTGCCTCCTAACACCACTCCTCTCATCCAGCCCATGGACCAGCAGGTCATTTGTAACTTCAAAAAACTGTATACCAAAGCAGTGTTTGAAAAGTGCTTTAAAGAGACCTCAGACACTGAGTTGACCTTAAGAAAGTTCTGGAAGATATTGTGGCATTGGGGAACAGCCTGGGGTTGGAGGCGAGTGGTGAGGATGTGGAAGAGTTGGTGGAGGACCACAGGGTAGACCTAACCACTGAAGAGCTGAAAGAGCTTCACCTGCAACAGCAACAGACCACAGAAGAGAAAATTGATTCACTGGAGGAGGATGGACAGGGTGAGGTAGTAACTTCTTCAGAGATTAAGGAAATGTGTTGTATGTGGAGTAAGTTGCAGACATTTGTTGAAAAACACCACTCTGAGCAAGCTGAAACAAGCCACATCTGCAACTTGTTCAATGACAAAACCTTGTCCCACTTCAGGAAAATCTTAAAGAGACGCTAGAAACAGACCTCTCTGGACAGTTACTTTTCTAGGAAGGGGTCTAGTGACTCAAGCTGGTCCTAGTGGCATTAAAAGATCAAGAAGGGAAGTAACCCCAGATAGGGCTTTGATACCTGAAGTCCTTATGGAGGGGGATTTCCCTTCCAAACACTAACCCTTCCCTGTCCTCCTCACTATCTTCCAGATGCCAGCAACTCTCTTCAATAAAGGTAAGTAAATGTTATTTTAAATGTTTAATTATATATTTATTATATTTTATATTTATAATTGTTTTGTGTATAAGGTAGTAGGTTGGTAGTCAGCAACCACCCAGGGAGGTACTACCGTCCTGCCAAGTGAGTGTACAACGAAAGCCTGTATTTGTTTTACATGATGGTAGGATTGCTGGTGTCTTTTTTTCTGTCTCATAAACATGCAAGATTTCAGGTATGTCTTGCTACTTCTACTTACACTTAGGTCATGCTACGCAAACATGTACACATTTATGTATACACACTCATCTGAGTTTTCTTTGATTTTATCTTAATAGTTCTTGTTCTTATTGCTTTTCCTTTCATATCCATGGGGAAGTGGAATAAGAATCTTTCCTCCGTAAGCCATGCGTGTTGTAAAAGTCAACTAAAATGCCGGGAACAATGGGCTAGTAACCCCTTTTCCTGTATAGCTTACTAAAAATAAAAAAAAAAAAAGTCAAAGTGGGATGTTTGAATGTGCGTGGATGTTGTGCGAATGATAGGAAAGAGATGATTGAAGATGTTATGAATGAAAAGAAGCTGGATGTCCTGGCTTTAAGTGAGACAAAGCTGAAGGGGTAGGAGAGTTTCAGTGGGGAGAAATAAATGGGATTAGGTCGGGGGTTTCAAATAGAGTTAGAGCTAAAGAAGGAGTGGCAATAATGTTGAATAATCAGTTATGGCAGGTAAAGAGGGAATATAAATGTATAAATTCAAGGATTATGTGGAGTAAAATAAAGGTTGGATGTGAAAAGTGGGTTATAGTATGTGTTTATGCACCTGGAGAAGAGAGAAGTGTAGAGGAGAGAGAGAGATATTTTGGGAAATGTTGAGCGAGTGTGTGGGGAGTTTTGAATTAAGTGAGAGAGTAATTGTGGTTGGGGATCTTAATGCTAAAGTGGGTAAAAATGTTGTGGAGGGAGTAGTAGGTAAATTTGGGGTGCCAGGGGTAAATGTAAATGGGGAACCATAAATTGAGCTATGTGTAGAAAGAGGTTTGGTAATAAGTAATACATATTTTATGAAAAAGAGGATAAATAAATATACAAGGTATGATATAGCACGGAAAGTAGTTTATTGGATTATGTATTGGTGGATAAAAGGTTGATGGGTAGGCTTCAGGATGTACATGTTTATAGAGGGGCAACGGATATATCGGATCATTATTTGGTTGTAGCTACAGTTAGAGTAAAGGTAGATGGGACAAAAGAAAATGGCAACAGCAAGTAAGAGAGAGGTAAAAGTGTATAAACTAAGGGAGGAGGAAGTTAGGGCGAGATATAAGCAACTATTGGCAGAAAGGTGGGCTAGTGCAAGTATGAGTAGTGGGGGTTGAAGAGAGTTGGGATAGTTTTAAAAATGCAGTATTAGAATGTGGGGCAGAAGTTTGTGGCTATAGGAGGGTGGGTGCAGGAGGAAAGAGGAGTGAGTGATAGAATGAAGAAGTAAAGGGAAAAGGGTAGCTTATGAGAGGTTTTTACAAAACAGAAGTGTTAATAGAAGAGCAGAGTATATGGAGAGTAAAAGAAAGGTGAAGAGAGTGGTGAGAGAGTGCAAAAGAAGAGCGGATGAAAGAATGGGAGAGGCTCTGTCAAGAAATTTTGCTGAAAACAAGAAAAAATTTTGGAGTGAGATAAACAAGGTAAGAAAGCCTAGGGAACAAATGGATTTGTCAGTTAAAAAAAGTAGGGAAGTTAGTAGATGGGTAGCTGGAGGTATTGGGTACATGGCGGGAATATTTTGAGGAACTTTTAAATGTCGATGAAAAAAGGGAGGCAGTAATTTCATGTACTGGCCAGGGAGGTACAACATAGTTTAGGAGTGAAGAAGAGCAGGATGTGAGTGTGGGGGAGGCGAGTGAGGCATTACGTAGAATGAAAGGGGGTAAAGGAGCTGGAACTGACGGGATCATGACAGAAATGTTAAAAGCAAGGGGGTATATAGTGCTGGAGTGGTTGATATTTTTGTTTAATAAATGTATGAAAGAGGGGAAGGTACCTAGGGATTAGCAGAGAGCATGTATAGTTCCTTATATGTATAAAGAGAAGGGGGATAAAAGAGTGTAAAAATTATAGGGGAATAAGTTTACTGAGTTCTAGGTAGTAGGTTGGTAGACAGCAACCGCCCAGGGAGGTACTACCGTCCTGCCAAGCGAGTGTAAAACGAAAGCCTGTATTTGTTTTACATGATGGTAGGATTGCTGGTGTCTTTTTTCTGTCTCATAAACATGCAAGATTTCAGGTATGTCTTGTTACTTCTACTTACACTTAGGTCACACTACACATTCATGTACAAGCATATGTATATACACACACCCCTCTGGGTTTTCTTCTATTTTCTTACTAGTTCTTGTTCTTATTTCCTCTTATCTCCATGGGGAAGTGGAACAGAATTCTTCCTCCGTAAGCCATGCGTGTCGTAAGAGGCGACTAAAATGCCGGGTGCAAGGAGCTAGTAACCCCTTCTCCTGTATATATTACTAAATGTAAAAGGAGAAACTTTCGTTTTTTCTTTTGGGCCACCCTGCTTCGCTGGGAAACGGCTGACGTGTTGAAAGAAAGAAAGAAGTTTACTGAGTATACCTGGTAAAGTGTATGGCAGGGTTATTATTGAAAGAATTAGAGGTAAGACAGAGAGTAGGATTGCAGATGAGCAAGGAGGCTTTAGAGTGGGTAGGGGACGTGTAGATCAAGTGTTTACAGTGAAGCATATATGTGAACAGTATTTAGATAAAGGTAGAGAAGTTTTCATTGCATTTATGGATTTAGAAAAGGCATATGATAGAGTGGATAGGGGAGCAATGTGGCAAATGTTGCAAGTGTATGGAATAGGTAGTAAGTTACTGAAGGCTGTAAAGAGTTTTTATGAGGATACATAGTGAGGCTCAGGTTAGGGTGTGTAGGAGAGAGGGAGATTACTTCCCGGTAAAAGTAGGTCTTAGACAGGGATGTGTAATGTCACCATGGTTGTTTAATATATTTATAGATGGGGTTGTAAAAGAAGTAAATGCTAGGGTGTTGGGGGAGAGGGGTGGGATTAAATTATGGGGAATTAAATGCAAAACGGGAGTTGGCACAGTTACTTTTTGCTGATGATACTGTGCTTATGGTAGATTCTAAAGAAAAGTTGCAAAGGTTAGTGGACGAGTTTGGGAGAGTGTGTAAAGGTAGAAAGTTGAAAGTGAACATAGATAAGAGTAAGGTGATGAGGGTATCAAACGATTTAAATAAAGAAAAATTGGATATCACATTGGAGAGAGGGATTATGGAAGAAGTAAATGTTTTCAGATATTTGGGAGTTGACGTGTCAGCGGATGGGTTTATGAAGGATGAGGTTAACCATAGAATTGATGAAGGAAAAAAGGTGAGTGGTGCGTTGAGGTATCTGTGGAGACAAAAAACTTTATCCATGGAGGCAAAGAAGGGAATGTACGAAAGTATAGTGGTACCAACACTCTTATATGGGTGTGAAGCATGGGTTGCAAATGCTGCAGAAAGGAGGAGGCTGGAGGCAGTGGAGATATCCTGTCTAAGGGCAATGTGTGGTGTAAATTTTATGCAGAAAATTCTGAATGTGGAAATTAGGAGAAGGTGTGGAGTTACTAAAAATATTTGTCAGAAGGCTGAAGAGGGGTTGTTGAGGTGGTTTGGTAATTTAGAGAGAATGGATCAAAGTAGAATGTAAGAATTTTTGTAGATAGTATACACTGAGTAAAGGTGAGTATTTAAGCTATGAAATTTGAACATAGTTTTGTACTTTTGTCTTATTATAAAATTAATTAAATCAGATTAAACAAATTAAAGCAATAATAATAATAAAATAATAAAAAGTTATGGTTGATAATTTATAAAATAAGTAAAGTTGCATATCTAAGTTTTAAAGTTTGAATATAAGTTGAACATATCAATTAATTGTAGCAATTTATTGCAGCAATGCAACTAATTGAGTGAGATAATTTAAAACAATTAATTGCATTGCAGTTAGTTTACGTGGTCATTATAATGTAAGTGTTGTGGGAATAATTAGCTAAGTAAGTATTATTCATAACAGGTTTTACATTCATTCATTCGTTCATTCATACATTACATTGACTTTAAAGTCAGGTTTTACGTTAAGTGATTATTCTACTTTGCTGGGAATGGTTGATATGGAGCAATTATCTTTGGGTGAGAAGGTGGTTTTTTAGCATCGTTTTGAATTGGGGTACAGGTAGGGTTTCTTTGGCAATGACAGGTAATGAATTCCAAATTTTCGTGCCTTTTATGTGCATTGAGTTTTTACATAGTGTTAGGTGGACACGGGGAACATCGAGGAGTGATCTGTGTCTAGTGTTATGGTCATGTGTCCTGTTAAAATTAGTAAGGAGAAGTTTGAGTGGTGGGTTAATATCTGCATAGAGTGTTCTATGTATGTAATAGGCACAGTAAAAAGTATGGATGTCTTGTATGGTGAGTAAGTTTAGGTTTTTGAATATTGGTGGAGTATGTTGCCTGGAGTGAGAATTTGTTATCATTCTAACTGCTGCCTTTTGTTGTGTTATTAGTGGTCTGAGATGAGTTATTGATGTAGAGCCCCATGCGCAGATTCCATAGGTGAGGTAGGGGTAAATGAGTGAGTGATATAGGGTAATATAGGTATAATATATAATATACATAATATATAAATAAGAAATATTTACACTTACCTTGGAGGAGATGTTGGCAGAGGGCGGCTCTGGTCTCAGTGTCCCTATATTCAGTTACCATCGAGATTCAGTGCAGGACAGATGGACACAGGCATAGGCTCTCAGCTCCCATATATCCAACACCTCATTAAACGCTACCAAAACCCAAGCTCATCTGGCTGGTGCTATAGCCTTTATTGACTTATGCTGCTTTAGTATCATACATATCGTATAATCACTGAAGAAGGCACATTCTCCCCTCTCTTCCTCCTCCACTTTGGTACTTTGCTACAATTTCTTTCTTCAATTCTATCGTGTTTGTCACTTTCTTTACCAAAGGGCTGCCACTATGAAGTTTCTTTGGGCCCATGGTGGCTTATATCACAGTCACAATCAATAAATAAGCACTAAACACAATGTATTTATTGTGATAAACAAAGCTAGACTGGCTCACAACGCCTGCACGGCGAGGCGTGCAAGCGTGGGGCAGGCGGACAGGTCTGGTACAGAGGCTGATAATCGGGCAAAAATTGGGCCGAAAAAAGCGATCGATTTTCAAGCTGGCCGATAATCAGACCGGCCTATTTGCGGCGGTCCACTGTACTGTTTTTTATTTATTTTATTTTTATTAACACATCGGCCGATTCCCACCAAGGCAGGGTGGCCCGAAAAAGAAAAACTTTCATCATCATTCACTCCATCACTGTCTTGCCAGAAGGGTGCTTTACACTACAGTTATAAAACTGCAACATTTACACCCCTCC
The DNA here is from genome assembly GCA_009830355.1 of Cherax destructor. Classification (NCBI taxonomy): domain Eukaryota; kingdom Metazoa; phylum Arthropoda; class Malacostraca; order Decapoda; family Parastacidae; genus Cherax; species Cherax destructor. Next base: position 31,781 of record WNWK01012637.1, read on the forward strand.
TTCAGTGCTGGCACTGTACTTCCCATCTCCAGAACTCAAGTCCGGCCTGCCGGTTTCCCTGAATCCCTTCATAAATGTTACTTTGCTCACACTCCAACAGCACGTCAAGTATTAAAAACCATATGCCTCCATTCACTCCTATCAAATACGCTCACACATGCTTGCTGGAAATCCAAGCCCTCGCACACAAAACTTCCTTTACCCCTCCCTCCAACCTTTCCTAGGCCGACCCCTACCCCGCCTTCCCTCCACTACAGATTTAGACACTCTCGAAGTCACTCTGTCTCGTTCCATTCTCTCTACATGTCCAAACCACCTCAACAACCCCTCCTCAGCTCTCTGGACAATCGTTTTGGTAATCCCGCACCTCCTCCTAATTTCCAAACTCCGAATTCTCTGCATTATATTCACACCACACATTGACCTCAGACATGACATCTCCACTGCCTCCAGCCTTCTCCTCGTTGCAACATTCATCACCCATGCTTCACACCCATATAAGAGCGTTGGTATAACTATACTCTCATACATTCCCTCTTTACTTCCATGGACAAGGTTCTTTGTCTCCACAGACTCCAAGTGCTCCACTCACCCTTTTCCCTCATCAATTCTATGATTCACCTCATCCTTCATAGACCCATCCACCGACATGTCCACTCCCAAATATCTGAATACATTCACCTCCTCCATACTCTCTCCCTCCAATCTGATATCCAATCTTTCGTCACCTATTCTTTTGTTATCCTCATCACCTTACTCTTTCCTATATTCACTTTCAATTTTCTTCTTTTACACACCCTACCAAATTCATCCACCAACCTCTGCAGCTTCTCTTCAGAATCTCCCAAAAGCACAGTGTCATCAGCAAAAAGCAACTGTGACAACTCCCACTTTGTATTTGCTTCTTTATCTTTTAGCCCAACACCTCTTGCCAAGACCCTCGCATTCACTTCTCTTACAACCCCATCTATAAATATATTGAACAACCACGGTGACATCACACATCCTTGTCTAAGGCCCACTTTTACTGGGAAATAGTCCCCTTCCCTCCTACACACTCTAACCTGAGCCTCACTATCCTCATAAAAACTCTTCACTGCTTTCAGTAACCTTCCTCCTATTCCATACACCTGCAACATCTGCCACATTGCCCCCCTATCTACCCTATCATATGCCTTTTCCAAATCCATAAATGCCACAAAAACATCTTTACCCTTATCCAAATACTGTTCACCTATATGTTTCACTGTAAACACTTGGTCTACACACCCCCTACCTTTCCTAAAGCCCCTTGTTCATCTGCTATCCTGCTTTCTGTTTTACTCTTAATTCTTTCAATAATAACTCTACCATACACTTTACCAGGTACACTCAACAGACTTATTCCCCTATAATTTTTGCACTCTCTTTTGTCCCCTTTGCCTTTATACAAAGGAACAATACACGCTCTCTGCCAATCCCTAGGTACCTTACCCTCTTCCATACATTTATTAAATAATAGCACCAACCACTCCAAAATTATATCCCCACCTGCTTTTAACATTTCTATCTTTATCCCATCAATCCCAGCTGCCTTACCCCTTTCATTCTACCCACTGCCTCACGAACTTCCCCTACACCCACAACTAGCTCTTCCACACTCCTACAAGATGTTATTCCTCCTTGCCCTACACACGAAATCACAGCTTCCTGTCTTCATCAACATTTAACAAATCCTCAAAATATTCTCTCCATCTTCCCGATACCTCTAACTCTCCATTTAATAACTCTCCTCTCCTATTTTTAACTGTCAAATCCATTTGTTCTCTAGGCTTCCTCAACTTATTAATCTCATTCCAAAACTTTTTCTTATTTTCAACAAAATTTGCTGATAACATCTCACCCACTCTCTCATCTGCTCTCTTTTACATTGCTTCACCACTCTTTAACCTCTCTTTTTCTCTCCATATACTCTTCCCTCCTTGCATCACTTCTACTTTGTAAAAACCTCTCATATGCTAACTTTTTCTCCCTTACTACTCTTTACATCATCATTCCACCAATCGCTCCTCTTCCTCCCGCACCCACTCGCCTGTAACCACAAACTTCTGCTGAACACTCTAACACTACATTTTTAAATCTACCCCATACATTTTCGACCCCATTGCCTACACTCTCACTAGCCCATCTATCCTCCAATAGTTGTTTATATCTTACCCTAACTGCCTCCTCTTTTAGTTTATAAACCTTCACCTCTCTTTTACTTACTGATTCTATTTTCCTTGTATCCCATCTACCTTTTACTCCCACTGTAGCTATAACTAAAAAGTGATCTGATATATCTGTAGCCCCTCTATAAACATGTACATCCTGAAGTCTACTCAACAGTCTTTTATCTATCAATACATAGTCCAACAAACTACTGTCATTACGCCCTACATCATATCTTGTATACTTATTTATCCTCTTTTTCTTAAAATATGTATTACCTATAACTAAACCCCGTTTATACAAAGTTCAATCAAAGGGCTCCCATTATCATTTACACCTGGCACCCCAAACTTACCTACTACACCCTCTCTGCATGTTTCTCCCACTTTAGCATTTAGGTCCCCTACCACAATTACTCTCTCATTTGGTTCAAAAGTTCCTATACATTCGCTTAACATCTCCCAAAATCTCTCTCTCTCCTCTACACTCCTCTCTTCTCCAGGTGCATACACGCTTATTATGACCCACTTTTCGCATCCGACCCTTATTTTAATCCACATAATCCTTGAATTTACACATTTATATTCCCTCTTTTCCTTCCATAACTGATCCTTCAACATTATTGCTACCCCTTCCTTAGCTCTAACTCTCTCAGATACTCCTGACTTAATCCCATTTATTTCTCCCCACTGAAACTCGCCTACCCCAGAAATGTTATAAATGGTGCAAAGGTGACATTAAAACAATATCAAAGATAGTTGACACAAACCCACTATCATTATAGTATGCTCCTCAATTAGCAATGAATTCGTTTACCGACATGGTCTTAGGAACGGAACTCTGTCGTTAAGTGAGGAGAGGCTGTAATGCTTTTAGTAACCCTCACTTTTCCTAATCTTCAAATTACAAAATTATGTATTTTATATCTTCATAGAAGAGAAGAGCCTTACTATTCATCTCTGCTAGCTGCCAGGACAATGACCTAAACTGCCATATCTTTCAGGGTAAAACTATGACCTAACCATTCTGGTACATGTAAATCAACATGAAAAATATTCCAAAAAATGAGGACTTACTACCAGTTTGAGAGCCTAATGTCAATAAATATTCATATGGTGCCCCCAATAATCTGTTCACCTCTCAAATATGTACAGTGGACCCCAGGTGTTCGTCCATTTTTCGTAACAGAATGCTGCTCAAGTGCCATTACCAACCGAATTTATTCCCTTAAGAAATAATGTAAAGTAGACTAGTCCTTTTAGACCCCCAAAACTACACTTATAAAAGCATTTAAAAAAATACACTTACATAAAAGGGAGTGTTTTGAGCAGGACGAACACCGGGTGTCCACTGTATTGAAATAAGTTCCAAGGCCTAGAAATGCATATTTGTAATTGCTTACTTGCAGCTACAGGAGAGAAGCTATGTTCACGGTGTTCCATTTTTAGTATTAAATTTTTTAGTATTTTATTTAAATTCCCAATCACTGTAGTACTGAACTACCTTCTCTTAACTCCTTCCATTGATCTAAAAATAAAAAAATTTCTCTTATCATTTTGGCACCTTTTCTTCCTCAGTTTACAACTTTCACCTCTAGTTCAGCTTGTTAACCCTTTGAGGGTCGGTCCCGTACTAGTACGTCAGTGCAGCCAGGGTCGGTCACGTACTTGTACGCCTAAATTCTAGTGCCTTCAAATCTGGTGGAAGAAAGCTGGTAGGCCTACATATGAAAGAATGGGTCTGCGTGGTCAGTGTGTGCAGTATAAAAAAAATCCTGAAGCACGCAGTGCATAATGAGAGAAAAAAAAACTGACCGCTTTTTTTATTTAAAACAGCGACTTTCGGGTGTATTTTCGTATGGTATTTATGGTTGTATTCTGTTTTTTTTTGTCTCATTCGATAGAATGGAAGATATACTATAGATATGGTGATGATTTTGATTGTTTTTACGATGACTAGTACCTTGAAACTGAGCGCAAAGTAGCGAAAATGTTCGATTTTTGTCGAAGTTCAAGAGTAAACAAATCACACCATGCGTCCAATACACATCAACTGGCGAGTCTAATATTCTTGCACAAGTGCACTGATATTATTTATACCATTTTTACAATGATGCAGTTGTATGCATAACAGTAAATCTTCTATTTTTTGTGAGAATAAAAATTCAAAATCGAAAGCAAAAGTAATGTAAAAGGAGCCTGATGACGTGACTAATGAACAGAGATGTTATTTTAGTGCCAGGAATGTCTGCATTGTTTATTCTGGACCCTATTTTGAAATTGGCACCGTTTGAATTTTGTGTGAAATTGGCCAAATTGCCATTTTCTGACCACTATTTTGCTTAGTTCCAATTGGTAAATAGATGGTTTCTTGTACTCAATCGATAGAAGAAATGGAGTTCTAGCGAAATAGCTATAATTTTAGTAGACTGAAACATTGGAGTTTGCCGAAAATAGGGCTCAAATTGGGCGAAATCGCCGACGCATAAATGTCATTGATACCGCTAACTTCGCGAGAGCATAACTCAGTTAGTTTTCCATCAAATTTCATAATTTTGGCGGCGTTATGATCGGAAAAAGATTCTCTATCATTTCATAAGAAAAAATAATTTATTTTTTTTCTGAAAAATGTTCGACCCTGAGAACAAGTTTGGGAGAGGGCCTCTCGACCCTCAAAGGGTTAATGGTGTTGAGTAATCCTCCTTATCTACCGCTTCATATCATTTTATAATCTTGCATGGTCATCCTGTCTTATCAGTCAACGAAGGCATATTTAATATTTTCAGCCTTTTATCATAGTTTTTTATCTCGTCTTTGGACAATTTAGCCGACATCTGCTTCATATTTTAATTTTTGTCTAACGTATACTGAAAAGAGTATAAGCATTTCTCTACCAATACTGTATGCATGTGTACACAATATTCAGTTAAGACAATCAACAATCATACCTTAATAAGCTTTTGAAGTTCAACTGGTTCATTGGTACCAGGTTGGATTTTATAGCGCTTTATAAATGCAGGTTTGTTGATCAAATCCATGAGTGTGTAAATTGACCCAACTGACCAATACACAATATACGACACAATAGTGGTTCCTGAAAAGGTACATAGGATATTAATAGACATTATATAAATACCTCGGATATAAATGGTAACTGAAATTCTTCACATTACCAATGCATTTTAGTAGTTTAAATAACTGCCATCATACAAACTCTTAAAAAATTAACCAAAGAGCCAAAACAGTTTCATTTCTCTTGCAATGGATAAAATAGTACTATATATCCACAATACTGATACAGAAAGGAAAAAAATCATACCATAAATCATTAGCACATAAGAGTCATCTCCAAATGAATGCAGGATCTTATCCCACTGGTGCTGCCAAAAGTTTCCAGAGGCTCCCCAAAAATGCTGCAAATGGCTGAAAGGACAAACTAAGTCTTAATACACAATCATCAACACTGCAAAATAAATGTTAACACTGGTGACAGACTTATAAAAATGCAAAAAATTATTTACAACTAATACTGTATTTTTTAAATAATTGCAAAAAGTACTTAACCTGTAAACTATGACTTCTGGAAATCAATCCACCACAACTTCATTTTTTATATTAGAACATGTTAAACATCACAATATAAATAAGAAAATATTACGAATTTACCTTGATTAAAAGTGAAGAGATTAAATTTCTGGTCATGCACATAAAAGAAATCTTGCATAGCAACCAAAATTCTATTATAATAAACAGTGTACATATTACCACGATTATTATTTCAATGCAGTTTGGTAAAATTTTGTACAACAAACTTAATGATCTTTACTAATCCTGCAAAACATGGCATCTCATTAAGACATGCACTCTCTTTACCACAGGGGTGCCACTAGGAAGCTTCTTTGGACCCATGGTGACTTATTTCACAGTGACAATCAATAAACCACCAATAAACACAACAAATTTATTTTGAATGTTTGAAAGAGCGCGCTGGGTAATGTTCTCTCAATGGTAAACTATTCTTGACTAGCGTCCTGCACAGGCGCAGGGCAGGCGCGAGCAGGCGGACAGGTCTAATACATTTCGCTACACAAGTCCATTTTCGCTACACGAAAGCGAAAAAAGCTTTCGTTACACGATTTTTTCATTATATGGGCCTTTTGTTAGTCGGAGGTCCACTGTACATTTCATTTACCTTCTTCAACAAAGCATAACATATTTATTGTAAAAATCAGGACTGGTATTACTGTCATTGTTGTTGTGTGAAATACAATCATACATAGTGTTTTCTAACCAAAATTTAACAGCCACTTGCCATGACCCTCTTTTTTTAACGAAATGTCTCTGGTTGGGCACGAAGAACACTTAAATTTTTTGATGTTCACCTAATGTAAATTGTGTAACATCTCGCTTACATTATTAAGCCCACAAAAAAATAACATTTTGCACCCTGTTCCCTACACTTTTTTTTTTAATACACTGGCCATCTTCCACTGAGGTAGGGTGGCCATCACTCACTATCAACAGTGTGCTGATGTCACATCTCTGATGCCCTTCCAAACTGAAATATCCCCACCCCTCCTTCAGAGTGCAGGCACGAAAAAATAATGTACTGTGCTATATCAGTAATGTGCTGTACATAAGGGTATGCAATCTAGTACTGTATAGCCTGACAATTCTAAGATGTTAAGGGCATAATAAATCAATTACAGTACTCCAATTTTATCTGTATAACATTAACACATTTTTTGTCATCTCAACATACAGCTGTACATATATAAAAACCTACTAGGTGAGACTGTTCCTTAAAGCTGCAAAGATGATTGTAGTAGACCCAAGGATGAAGAGGGCCTTCTTCAAAGTTGACCATAAATCTGCTGCAGCATGGGATGGCTGCCGAGGCACCATCCCTTGGTCCCCCTGGTAAGGAGGCTCTGTGTCTGCCATGATTCCTGAGGAAACCATACATGAATTATAATCTTAAGTTATTCTACTTTCACTATTAATAACAGCTGCAGTACCATATGTGTTTCTTGTATTACTACACTATTCCCTCAAGCTTCATTTTCAACATCCCACTTTAACTTATATTCCTTATTGTTCTTTCCATCTCGTTCAAACTCAATGAAGCTAAATTCTATTCAGTAATATAATTTATGTACACTAAGACAGGAGGATTGTAAAATGGTTTTTGTTTTGTAGTATTAATGTATTGTACAGTATACACAGTGTATCACTGAATTACTGTATTGTAATTTAACAGGAATAGACTGTGGAGAAATTTCTCCAGGAGGGGGGTATCGGCTCCCTTCAGCCCTTTCAACTGATTGGCCCAGACCTCTCAGAAAGGGCAGTGGCATCTTGTTTGCTTCCACGTCAAGTAATTGGAAACAGATGCTTTACCAGCATGTACCAGTTACTAGACACGCCACTTCCTTGTAAGATACGTCACGGTTGACCACTGTTGCAACTAGGATGGGTTAATGAGAGAATCGATCTCTTACAGTAGTAGGAAAATTAAGAAAATCCTGCACCCTCTTTAGTACAATGTTAAAGATAGCATACACAGTCGTCTAAGCCCAGACATCAAGAAATCAAGCATTCTGCATTGCTTCCTGTAGAAGTTTGGCAGTTGAGGTCTAGCTCCTGGAACGGATTAAGACCGATAGTCGAGGGACCATTGTATTCCCATTTTATTGGTCTCATTTGATAGAATGGAAGACATATTACAGAAATAGAGATGATTTTGATTTGTTTCACGATGAAAAGGACCTTGAAATTAAGCTCAAAGTAGCAGAAATGTTCGATTTTTGCCGATGTTCAAGAATAAACTGTGTCCAACTAGCCATTCTAATACACAGTCACAAATGGGTTGACATTATTTATACAATTAAATGCAGTAGTTTGCATAACAGTAAATCTTCTATATTTTGTGAATAAAAATTCAAAATAGAAAGCAAGAGTAATATAAGAGGGGCCTGGAGACGAGACTGATGAACAGAGAAAATGTTATTTTAGTGCCAGGAATGTCTGCATTGTTTATTCTGGACCCTATTTTGAAATTGGCATTTTTTAATTTGCATGAAATTGGCCAAATTGCCAATTTCTGACCACTTTATTGGGTAGCTGAAATCGGTATATGGGCGGTTTCTTGTACTCAATCGATAGAACAAATGAAGTTCTAAAGAAATGGCTGAGTTTGGTCGACTGGAACAATGGAATTGTCCGAAAATAGGGCTCAAAGTGGGTGAAATCGCCGCTGCATATATATCGACGAGATTGCTAACTTCGCAAGAGAGAAATTCTATAAGTTTTCCATAAAATTTCGTACTTTTGGTGTCATTACGATCGGGAAAAGATTCTCTATCATTTCATAACAAAAATAATTTTTTTTTTCAAAATATTTTGGGACACAGACGCTTCAGGATTTGGGGTCTCTACAGTCAAAGGGTTAATGCTGATGAAAAAAATCATAAGGGGAATTTTATTTCTGCCAAACTCGATGTTCTGACACTATTAGAGAGGGGGCTGAGGGGTTCTGCCCTAACTACTACATTCAGTACACAATCTTAAAGTTTGGGCAAGACATCATATTTTTTTTTTTCAGTTTTGAACATCAAGGTTGTACAGTACAGTGGACCCCCGAGTTTCGTAAAAACTTCACTCCTGAAGTCTGCTCAAGTGCCATTACCGAACGAATTTACTCCCTTAAGGAAAAATTTCACGTAGGTTAGTCTATTTCAGACCCCCAAAAATACACTTCCACAAGAACTTAAAAAATTATACTTACATAATTGCACGATTTCCGGGGTATTCGTTAACCGAGGGTCCACTGTATACATACAGTGGACCCCCAAGAACGAACACCCGGAAATCGTCAATTATGTAAGTATAATATTGTAAGTGTTTTTGTAAGTGTATTTTTGGGGGTCTGAAATGGACTAACCTACTTGACATTATTTCTTAAGGGAGTAAATTCATTCGGTAATGGCACTTGAGCAGGTTTCTGGAATGAATTTTGTTTGTTACTCGGGGGTCCACTGTACCTAACTTATGACAATATGAAAAAATCAGGAACAAAATAATAAAATTTAATGCTTTTATTGTAATCACTTTCATTCTATTTACATATGTAAAACAGATTAAGACTATTTAAAAAAAATTAATTTGAAAAAAAAAAAAAAAAAAATCACAGTACAGTGGACCCCCGAGTTTCGTAAAAACTTCACTCCTGAAGCCTGCTCAAGCGCCATTACCGAACGAATTTACTCCCTTAAGGAAAAATGTCACGTAGGTTAGTCTATTTCAGACCCCCAAAAATACACTTCCACAAGCACTTACAATATTATACTTACATAATTGTACGATTTCCGGGGTGTACGAAACTCGGGGGTCCACTGTATTGAACAGTATAAATTTGAAAAAAACCTATACAAGACCTATTTTTTCCAAAGGTTGAAGAAAATTTGATGCCAGGGTAACCTTCCTAATTAATCTAAACAATACTTACCTTTTGATTAGATATCACACATTGTTTACACACTAATCTTTATCTTTAAGAGCTTCTCCATTAGGAGGATAAGATAATTTAAGATGCTGCAAGGTGTTACAGTGTTCAAGATATCTCTGGTATACTGTAATTATTATTATAATCAGGGGAAGCACTAAACCCTTAAGCATCATACAGACCTGTCTCTGGGAGGATAGCCATATTCAAGCTCTCCACCCACTCAATGCCTCAGTAAACAGTCACTGAGAGTGACGAAGATATAAATAAAGATTTGGATATTTTTAGTTTGTTGCCTGTGAAACTTTTCTTCTGTATTGTTTAGCCTATAATATTTATGAATAATATCCTTAACTATAGTGCAGCACATCACCTCATTAGGTTATTAGAACACTCAGATACAATTTTACAAAATGGACGAGCAAATTGAAATTAGTATTTAGATTTTAAGGCTTTCATTAGTGCCTTATGAAAGGTCATTCATGCACTGAGCAGGGAAGAATATTATTTAGTTGGAGCAAAGAAGAGTCAGAGGTGAATGTGGAAGTGATCAAGGGTCATCTGTAGCAGTGATTCAAGTGGAAGTCAACGTCACCTGTAGGATGTGAACGTACGTTGGAGTCATCTGCTGGGGTTTCCCCATGCAAGAAGAGTTTTGTTAATGCTTTGGCAATACTAAATGCCCATTGTTTCTGTTCTAGTGTTGGAGGCCTGTATGACTGCTGATTCAAAATGTCTTCTAGCCTTATGGGTTTCCTAAAGTTCTTTACATATCCAGTCCATGAAGTGTGCATGCTTATTGATATGTACAATATAACAGTAGGGGGGGCAATGTGGCAGATGTTGCAGGTGTATGGAATAGGAGGAAGGTTACTGAAAGCAGTGAAGAGTTTTTATGAGGATAGTGAGGCTCAGGTTAGAGTGTGTAGGAGGGAAGGGGACTATTTCCCAGTAAAAGTGGGCCTTAGACAAGGATGTGTGATGTCACCGTGGTTGTTCAATATATTTATAGATGGGGTTGTAAGAGAAGTGAATGCGAGGGTCTTGGCAAGAGGTGTTGGGCTAAAAGATAAAGAAGCAAATACAAAGTGGGAGTTGTCACAGTTGCTTTTTGCTGATGACACTGTGCTTTTGGGAGATTCTGAAGAGAAGCTGCAGAGGTTGGTGGATGAATTTGGTAGGGTGTGTAAAAGAAGAAAATTGAAAGTGAATATAGGAAAGAGTAAGGTGATGAGGATAACAAAAAGAATAGGTGACAAAAGATTGGATATCAGATTGGAGGGAGAGAGTATGGAGGAGGTGAATGTATTCAGATATTTGGGAGTGGACATGTCGGCGGATGGATCTATGAAGGATGAGGTGAATCATAGAATTGATGAGGGGAAAAGGGTGAGTGGAGCACTCGAGTCTGTGGAGACAAAGAACCTTGTCCATGGAAGTAAAGAGGGAATGTATGAGAGTATAGTTATACCAACGCTCTTATATGGGTGTGAAGCATGGGTGATGAATGTTGCAACGAGGAGAAGGCTGGAGGCAGTGGAGATGTCATGTCTGAGGTCAATGTGTGGTGTGAATATAATGCAGAGAATTAGGAGTTTGGAAATTAGGAGGAGGTGCGGGATTACCAAAACGATTGTCCAGAGAGCTGAGGAGGGGTTGTTGAGGTGGTTTGGACATGTAGAGAGAATGGAACGAGACAGAGTGACTTCGAGAGTGTATAAATCTGTAGTGGAGGGAAGGCGGGGTAGGGGTCGGCCTAGGAAAGGTTGGAGGGAGGGGTAAAGGAAGTTTTGTGTGCGAGGGCTTGGACTTCCAGCAAGCATGTGTGAGCGTATTTGATAGGAGTGAATGGAGGCATATGGTTTTTTAATACTTGACGTGCTGTTGGAGTGTGAGCAAAGTAACATTTATGAAGGGATTCAGGGAAACCGGCAGGCCGGACTTGAGTTCTGGAGATGGGAAGTACAGTGCCGGCACTCTGAAGGAGGGGTGTTAATGTTGCAGTTTTATAACTGTAGTGTAAAGCACCCTTCTGGCAAGACAGTGATGGAGTGAATGATGATGAAAGTTTTTCTTTTTCGGGCCACCCTGCCTTGGTGGGAATCGGCCGATGTGTTAAAAAAAAAAAAAAAAAAAAAAAACAGTAATTGTTTTGACTGTGCTTTACATGCACACTTATGTTTGAGGATTTGGTGTTTAGGTTGCATGTCGCATCAACATAGAATCTGTCACAACCTCCCTCCACAGGGTACTGTGTAGATGCCACGACACAAACAGGCATGTACAAGATCCTATGCATAGATTAGTTTCATAGCTTTATTATGCACTCCATACTCATCCTGTGGGCAGTAGTCAAAGGATTATAGCACACAATAGGTCCAGGGACTGAAAGATTTTACATTTGATTTTTGAGTTACTTTAAGCTAAATCTACATAATTTATCACCAGTGTGACTATATAATCAATTATGTGCTTACCATAACTACTGAATAAATGTAGGGTTGAGTACTAAGTCAGTGTCGAAATGTCTTATGTCGTACCAATGAACTGAACAGGTACCGTCGATATTTCACAGAATGCTGTTCATGCCATTCCAAGATGATCTCCTTAGAAATGTTGAAAATAGACTAGTCTTTTGACCAAAATTACACTTAAGCATTTAAAAAACACATAAAAGGGTGAGTTTGGACCATGACCGGTCCACTGTACGTATCTAATTCCTTTAGTACTGTTTGGGTCACTCATCAGTCTGGTGGTCTGGTGGCTAAAGCTCTCGCTTCACACGGCGAGGGCCTGGGTTCGATTCCCAGCCAGGGCAGAAACATTGGGCGTGTTTCTTTACATCTGTTGTCTATGTTCCCCATCAGTAAAATGGGTACCTGGGTGTTAGTCGACTGGTGTGAGTCGCATCCTGGGACACTGACCTAATCTGCCCGAAATGCTCAGCATAACAAGGGGCTTTCTATATAGTAGTATGTCACTGATGTCAGCTAGGCCTGTATACCATGTACATGTACTTGTAGTAAATAAAGATATTATTATTATATTATTATTATTATTATTATAAGGTTTGCCACACCAAGCACATAGTCTAAGCCAGAGTCAGTCACAAAAAGAAATGTGTGTGGAAGAAAGGACAAAGTCACAACACTAGGGCAGATTCAGACAGGAAATATTTACTGTAAATCCAAATCTCACAGTGGCTCAAATACAGTGCCTGAATAAAGAGCAATGTCAAGGGAATGATGTAATACCAGAAAAGGAATGAATGTACAGAAAAGCATGTAATGAACATTTCAATCTGTCCTTCCATCATCCAGCCTAAGATACTTTTGAGAAGTGTGATAGCTTTAAAGCATCCTTATTGACTGCTAGTGGAGAGAGATCACTAAAGTAAAAAAAAACAAGTACATACCATGAACTGGTAGAGATGGGTTATGAGCAAAAGAACTGATAAAATGTATGTTGAGAAGAACAAGGGAGTTGTCAATGCAATATATGACCTCCAGAAAGTACAGTGGTACCCCGACTTACGATGGTCCCCAAACACACCCTTTTATGTAAGTTTATTTTTTTAAATGTTTTTGTAAGTGTAATTTTGGGGGTCTAAAAGGACTAGTCTATTTTACATCATTTCTTATGGAGATAAATTCGTTTGGTAATGGCACTTGAACAGCATTCTGGAATGAAAAAATATCGTAAGTCGGGGTACCACTGTATTACTATGCCCCACGCTGCAGACAGTTGTGTACTCCAAGCTTGAGATGTACAATTTAAAAAATTATGAAACTAGTGTGAGTGGAACTGAGGCACACTGCATGAAGTAGGATGAAAATTCAAAAAACAAGTGACCAAGGATCATGTCTAATGAAATAGACAAATGGCCTACCAAATGATATCAAAGATACAAGGCTCTTTAGTGATGTATCCCCTAGCCAGAACAAAAACCAACTACTGGCTGCCATGCCTATCAAATCTCTCTTTATTGGGAGGGATTTGGATGTGCTTCTGTATGTCACAGATTGGCCCATTCTAAGACCTTTTTATTCCTATGAATTTTGCTGTATCTATCAAAGCTTTCCTTTAATAAATTACTGAGAGTCCAAACAGTCATTATTTCAACTTACGAGCAGCTGGGAATCACCCCGCTCCTAAGTGGAACTACACAGTTACACATCTCATTTTCTTACTCCCCTTGGAAAGGGGTTTGGGCTGTCTGATTGGTTACCCGAGGATGACGAGTTCCACTATTGATTTGAGACAATTTCAACAATTTCATGTGTCATTTAGGCTCTACAATCTAGAACCCTTCCAGATAGACCATAAATGGTCCTCTGCCTAATAAGGGATAATTACTATGCATGCATCCAGTTCAAAAGGGATAATATATTTATTTCTACAAGTACATGTACAAGGTATACAGGCCTAGCTGACATCAATGACATACTACTATACAGAAAGCTCCTTGTTATGCAGAGTATTTCAGGCAAATTAGGTCAGTTTTTATCCTAGGATGTGACCCACACCAGTCGATTAATACTCGGGTACCTATTTTACTGATGGGTGAATATGGACAACAGGCATAAGGAAACACGCCCAATGTTTCCACCCTTGCCGGGAACTGAACCAAGACCCTCAGCATGTGAAGCGAGAGCTTTGCCAACCAGGCCATGAGCCACCTAAGAATTACACATTATGTCTTGGAAGCTGGTCATACACATTGGAAGCAAACACCATACATGCTGCAATTGAAAAATAAAAGAAATCAACTGGTAACATTACCAAGGTCAAGGGGACTGGATTAGAGCTATCCACTGGAAAAACAGGCTCCAAGAATCTGTATCTGCATAATGGCCTCCGAGTGAATTGCCACAAAGACTGAGGGAGAACCAATAAAATGGATGGTAATGATTATGATCTATCTCAGGTTGGAAATATAACCTGCCGAACATCCTTCCATCATGCCACACTAACATTTGGACTTCAGAAGGACAATAAGAAGTTCTAACTGGATCCTACCCTAACTGGAAGATGGCCCACAGAAACTTAAAATTTATTTTGAGTAGTATTTCAATGAAAAGTTAATTTTTTTGACAAAACTTGAATGTCAATGAAAAAAGGGTCAGTGTCACAGATATGTTTCCTTTATTTTTGTTTCATTCAGGAAGGTATCATTTCTGAGGTCATGTATTTAGATTTAACTAAAAAAAATATTAGTCTGTTATGTATTGGTGAATTTTAGTAACGAGTATAAACTTTCAAGTGTTTTTCTCAAAACCTTAATTTTTGACATTGACCTTTATAGTGTGGCTTGGTTGATAGCATCCTCAGCTCACACTGAGGGACCAATGATGTCAACTAGGCCTGTAATAGTTGTATAATGTACTTATAGAAATAGATTGATTATTATTATTATTATTTACAGTTACTACTTGGCAGGGCTATTATTGAGCATTTTACAATGCATATAAACTACATACACTATGAAATAAGTAAAGTATTTCTTATGCAAACTACTTATTTTTGAACGACATTAGCAAATGTAAAGACATATCTACCCGTAGCAGAGTAAGATTAAGTAACATAGCCTATTTTACTTTACATTAGGTTCAAACTGGCCGAAATCCGCCCACAGGAGTCGCATACTTATCAAATCTAATGTACACTTCTTGTTCCCTTAACATGTGTCCTCTAGACCTCCGCAAAAAAAAAAAAAAAATCCCAAACAAGTGTTACAAAAGCTGTCGGGGTCAACTAGGACCTGGGGAATGGAAGGCATTCTGACTCGATTCAAGGAATTGGAGCATAGGTCCAATGCCTTAGATCAAGAGCTCCTCTCCAGCATCAAGTAACTTCCATTGGGGAGATTATGTACCCAAAGCCTTTATAAACACAATAAACTTCCTACACAGATGAATGCACGTCAATATAATTTACCACGCAGTTGCTCAATCCTGCCCAAGAGGATGGGCTGTACTCTCAGTTACTACCCAAATTACACCCCTCTGCACTTAACCTTCTTTCTAGTTACCTTCTCACTAGATGTCTGTACACTGAGTGGCTGGAGTGAGCACACAGCGAGCGGAAAGTTAGGTGTGGCAGAGTTGGTTATACAACATCAAGATCAATCAGCCAGGCTGAGCCACCACTCAGCTGACTCGCAGTTGCCACCCACTTTTTTTTTTATCATTATTTACGTTTAGTACACATGTTAAAATTTTCACAGTGGTCTTATATAATAACTTATGTAGCCATCTACCTATTGTGACCCAATGAAGTCAAACAATGTAACTTATTTCTATTAGGATCTTTGCCCACATCCTGTAATACGTAATACAGATATATAAGAACAAGTTCAATACATAATCGGTGTTCATGTAAGAAGCTACAATCTTCATCTTTAATCTGAATAATAATAATTGTCCTTTATTTCTAGTACATATATTCAGCCCTTGTGGGTTTAGCGGTTAGTTATTGTGGGAGATTGTCTATCTGGGACACCGCCACTTGCAACAGACAATCTCCCAGGGAGATGACCGACTAGTATAATTTTACTGCAGTCATTCCCTTAAGGTAGGTGAGAACTTTACCTACTCCTGGCCGCACCCGAGGGGTACCTTCGATATTCTCACACTCACCACAATACGCTCTGGACCAGTATAAATAAATCTGAGTAGATAATACTAATAATTATGGTATGATTAAATTTAAGTGGACCTTGTTCAGCTATCAAAACTTTGGGGCCCAGTCTCTGGACCCTATATATACCTCTGTAATCTGCAAATACCTTTGTAACTTGTCATGATTGTGACCATCTGAGTTCATTACCTTTGTAACTTGCTCAGCCATCAAACTTTGAGGTCCAGTCCCTGGACCCATTATGTACCTCTGTAATCTTTTGACTACCGCCCACAGGATGGGTATGGGGTGCATAATAAAGATATCAAACTAACTAAACTGTATGGGGAATAGGGACTGATCAAATAGAAGTAAAAGGAGAGAACACACAATTAAGTTAACAGGACCATCACTCACCCAATTAACAGCATCATAGCGGTGCACTGTAGATCGTTGACCTAACTAAGGTACATCTACTATTTATAACAATCTTGCCGGCCGACATTTCTAGAAGGTTAAAACAGAGAGTACTTAGCTTTAGGTGAGGGAGTTCCTTCGTTGTTGACGTTCTCCTGCGGTCTTGTTCGATCACGATGGTAAGGGTTGTCTCGTCGAGTCAAGGAAGATTAATTTCCTTGAACTCTTATACGCCCATCCGGTAATTAGTGGGCAGTTCCGGATGGTTTAGCTTCCATGGGAGTCGCACCCAGTATTGTCCAGACTCAAATTTAACATCCTTCAGGTATTGTCCTGAGACAGATAATTGAAATGTAGATATGAACCCAAATGTACAATTGTTAACCCCTTTGGGGCCTAGTGCCTAGGCCTTTTGTGTATCCATATGCTCTTGCGCTACCGTCCACAGGATGGATATGGGGTGCACAATAAACTAGCCACTTCGGTGGCAAAATCTAATCTTCCTGAGTGAAGGAATCATCTGGACTTTCTTCATTTACATTAATCCCGATACTGTCCAGTTCCCACAACTTGTGTACTGGTTCAACGGCATTCTCTATAGAAGAATATGTACTCTGGGGCGGCGTTTCGTGCGTAAGACACACAGTGACTGCATTTATGGCTTCCTCCAGTCATTCATTACTGCGAGGAAGCCGGCCATAAATGACATGGCCTGCACCCGTGTTGAGAAGAGTGACTCCGCACCTCTTCGTCATACCCTTCACAAAAGCTGCATAATAGTCGCTGCCTATTAATACTCCTATTGGCCCCACCGAGTCATTATTGACCACAGAGGGTGCCAGTTTCACATTATTCTGTGAGTCTCTGCTTGGTGGCATTAAGACCCACAGTGGAGATCTTCTCCGGTAGTCTATCCACGACTACTGCATTAACTTGGGTCTTCTCTCTGCCCAGACCGACGTTTATATAAACCGTGTCATATGACTGGGCCCTTTTATCTGAGAGAAAACCCAACAATTTTAATGTGGTAGGATCCCCCCTTCGTACTTTCATCCCATTAAGGCAACTGCGCTTTATGAAAGTACGTTGTGATCCCTGATCTAACAACGCTGTTACAGTCTTGGATTTACGCCATTTATCTTTAACTGTCATGTCCAACACAGGTAGTGCTACTTCAGCTAAACCATTACGAACGTTAGCTGCAAGTTTTACGTGCGCCACTGTAGTGTCGGGGTGATTATCCTTACCATTACTAGGATTACGCCCGCTCTTACACATCACTATGTGGTGCCTACCATTATTGCATTGGTGACAAGTATTCAGTTTGGTCTGGCAATTCCTCACATTATGATTACCAAGACATCGAATACACCGGTCCAGCTCATCCAATCTCTTCACTTTCGCATCCCAAGAATTATAGGTAACGCAGAGTTTAGAGAGATGGGTTTCATTACAGAAGAGACAATCTCTCTTCTCTTGGCTCGACAGCTTACCCCCCGGGTTACCCTTATTGGGGTGTTTATTCTTTCTGTCTTGTTGTGACGAACCACTATTACTGGTCCCTGTCACTTGATATGTGCCAACATAACCCCTTTTAGTGGTTGGGTTGTAACTATTACTATTGGGATAATTTTTCCCTTTGTGGAACTTAGTTGATGACTCAACGTCACTATGACCAGTATTCTTAAAGGTAGTGGGCTGGCTAGTTTGCAACTGAACAATTAATTCTTGCAAACCCGTCCTTATCTCTTCCAACCCGAAGTAAGCCTTGTGGTACTTGTTAGATAACCACTCTATCGTCTTATGGTTCAATTTAGCTCGTACCACCGGACTCACGAACCAACTTGCATTCTCCAAATTGTGTTTGTTACTCAAAATCTGGAGAGTGCTCTCTAGTTTGATCCGAAACTGTTGCAACTCTTTATAGTTGTGCCCTGGCGGTTTCAAATTAACCACTGCAATTACTAAATCCAATGTATGCTGTTCCGAGTTACCATAAGTACCCTCTAGCAGACGAACAGCTTCTCTATAAGAGTCGTTTACATTCGGGAACGCCTGAATGAGAATGAGGGCATCTCCCCTCAATTGTCCCTTTAAATAAATCAACTTGGCAACACCTTCCAGATCCTTCCGATCGTGTACCATTGCCTTGAAAATTGACCAAAATTCCTCCCAGCTGTCTCCCGGCTGGAACGACAACAATTGTACTTCCGGGAGTCTGGGGAGGGACATTTTATTTGCCGCGGGAGGTTGGCCCACCACGTCACTCATACTCTTTAACCTATCTAGTACCTTAACTTTGCAGGCACACATGACTTCTTCCAAGTCACCAATATTGTCGTAACAGTGTTTCTCGTTCCTCACTGCTCGCACAATCATCCAGTAACTCAACTTCATAGACTTTGAACCACTGCACGTACGACGCGTACCTGAGTTCTAGTAACTCAAAATTTGTTTCTAAGTCAATAACACTCGTCGATGGCTCGTTCACTAAGTTCAAACACGTATTGTGTGTCTTTGTCACATGTCCCTTGCGAGCTTGCAACGACGCTTTCTTGGCTTTAATATCCATGGTTTTGCCACCCGGCATGGGAACTCCGTTAGGTTCAGTCATGGTTGTAGAATTAATAACCACTGACGTCACAAATTAAATAAATTGTTTATAAAGGTGATTCTCACACCTTACTCTTGCACAAATCGTAGCCACGCCTGTGCTAGCAATTAATTGGAGTAATTACTGTCCACCACACAATTAATTACCTGTGTACTCTATACTCACTTCCTACGATCAGTCACTTATTTATTAAATAATTAATTCAATAATGATTAATTCACTAATCACATCCGGTTCAGGACGGACCAACGGGCGCTGTGGGGAATTGTGGGAGATAAGTCTTGTTGTGATAAAAACACAGGCCTCATTTCTAGGCTTTATTGAACACAAAATCCATGGTACATGTCTGCAACAGAAGAAAATACATCTAATGACTGCTGCTGCAGGACAGGTGATGTAAGGTGCATATGTCCTCAGAAAAGCTATAGCTGCTGGCGACATATTTAAGCTTACCATGTAATCTGCATCACGAATGTATTTGTGTAAGAGCGAGACCACACGCCATGCTGGGCCATCGCCGTACTGTTTGTTGTTATTGTTAGGGGCCCCCTGAGGTGGTGCCGTATTGTGTCCTGCAGCGGCTCTCCACAAGAGCGGTATCACTACAATCTCCCCTTCTAAAATATCAGATACAGTAATCCTCCAAACGGTTAGGTGGGTGACGTGTACGTCCAGACCTTCGTAGCCCTTGAGCCTCTTCACCGGGTTCGGTATTTTCTAGCGGGGTTTGACTATCTACTGGAGCGGCATCCTCTATTTCAATAGGGGTAGCCTGAAAAGGCTTCCTGGAGAAACCGAAGCATCTTTCGCAACATCTATTGGTGTATCTTGAGATTCCGCACTAACATTGGTTTCAACTGGGGCTAAGTGTCTTGTAGATACAGTAGTCTCTTCACCATTTTGGTAGCGAATGTGGGCATAATGCGGATTAGCTTGTAGGAGCTCTACCTCTTCCACTAAAGGATCCGTCTTGTTCATCCTACGGTGACTCTTCAGGAGAATGGGTCCAGGGTGACATAACCAGGTGGGCATGGAGGCTCCCGTAGAGGAACGACGTGAATAGTTGAAGAGTCTCTCATGAGGGTAGCATTAGTAGCTGTGCACAGCAATGATCTAATAGAGTGAAGGGCATCAGGTAAGACAGTCTGCCAGTGTTGAACCGGAGATTGCGAGATTTCAGTGTCATTGTAACTGACTTCCATATGTACCATTGAACCGCTCCACTTGACCATTGCCTTGAGGGTTGTAGCTTGTTGTTCTGCTGCAAGCAATCCCTTTGTTAGCCAAAAACTCATGAAGTTCATTACTCATGAACGAGGATCCCCTGTCTGAATGGATATAGGCCGGCATACCAAAATAGCGAATAACTGGGAAAGACAACTGATGACAGTTGAAGCAGTCATATTTGCACAGGGGAACACAAAAGGAAACCTAGAATATTCATCTACTATGTTAAGGAAATACCTATTCTGGTTTATGCTTGGTAGAGGTCCTTTGAAATCTATATTCAGTCTCTCGAAAGGCTGGGTGGCTTTTATGAGATGAGTTTTCTCTGGCTGGTGAAAGTTTGGCTTGCACTCTGCACATACTCTGCATGATCTGATCACTTGTCGCACCTCTTCCACTGAGTAGGGCATATTCTTAGATTTAACAAAATGATACGGCGTGTAACTCCTGGGTGACACAAGGCCTTGTGGAGCTCTGAGAGTGATTGCAAATCATGACATGCTGCTCCACAGTGGGACCTAAAGAATGCATCAGGTGAAACGTTTTCTTCACCCGGTCGATGCAGAATATCAAAGTTATAACACGATAGTTCCATCCTCCAGCGTAATATCTTGTCATTCTTGATCTTACTTTTGTGCTTCTTGTCAAACATATACATCACGGACCGTTGGTCAGTCCTTACAGTGAAATGTCTGCCTGTTAAATAATGCCTCCAGTGGCGAACTGCTTCTATGATGGCCTGGGCTTCCTTTTCTACAGCAGCATAGCACTTCTCTGATCCTTGAAAAGTTCTTGAAAAGAAGCAACGGGACGTCCTGCCTGAGATAGGACTGCAGCAATGGCAACTTCAGATGCATCCGTTTCCACCTCGAATGGTAGGGACTCATCAATGGCCTGAACTACTGAGTTTTCAATATCCTGTTTGAGAGTATAGAAAGCAGTTTCTGCTTCCTTTGTCACAGGAAATATCGTGGTAGCACTCAGTGGGCGAACTTTACTTGAATAGTTGTAGATCCACTGTGAGTAATAAGCAAAAGACCAAGAGTTCTTTGGAGTGACTTTTTGTCTTGGGGCATTGGAAGTTCCGTAGAGGTCGAAGTCTTTCAGGGTCTGGGGATATTGCACCTCCTTCCACCACATAACCAAGGATGTTAAGCATTTTAGTGGAAAAAAAGTGCCTTTTCTTCATTGTAACTGATATTTTTCTTCTTGGCGCTTCAAAACTTATCAAGGTTTGCATCATGTTCCTCCTGGTCTTGCCACAAATGGTAACATTATCTAAATATGCATAAGTTCCCATAAGTTGCTCTTCCTGAATAGTGAATCCATAATTCGTTGAAACAGGCTACCCCATTGGTAACCCCAAAAGGGACTCTGGTAAACTGATAGAGGCCGTCACTAGCCTGAAACGCTGTGTATGGTTTATCTTCATTCCTTATAGGGACTTGATGATAGGCACTTCGTAGATCAATTGTGCTAAACACATAGTACTGAGCAATTTTGTTCACTGTATCATC
The DNA here is from genome assembly GCA_009830355.1 of Cherax destructor. NCBI lineage: Eukaryota > Metazoa > Arthropoda > Malacostraca > Decapoda > Parastacidae > Cherax > Cherax destructor. Next base: position 53,867 of record WNWK01012637.1, read on the forward strand.
AATTCGAGGTAGAGGTACCCATCAAAGTGTAAATTTGTTGATTGTCTCAGAATAGTCGATAGCCAGCCTCCGTTTCCTATAATCATCCTTGACAACAACGACCTGTGCACGCCACGGAGAATTACTTGGTTCTATAATACCCTCCTTCAGCAGCCTCTGAGTTTCTTTCTCAATGAACATCCTATCTTCATAAGAATAGCGGCGTGACTTAGCTGATATGGATGACAATCCGCAGTAAGATTCGCAAACAGCTTTGGTGGGTCTACCCTAAAGTGCTAAGACCACAGACAACGAGAGGGCAGTTCCCTCCATATGTTAAGGTAACACTACCATGACGCTTCTGAAAGTCCTGACCAAGGATCACATCAGAGCACAGTTGTGCAGAACAGCTAAATGTACATCTTGATAATCCCTGTCATTAACTCTAAGGTTTACCTTACAAACCCTAACGTCTGAATAGAGAGATGTTGATGCCATGGAAACGGTACCTGATGAGTGATGTACCGTCAAGGTGGCGTTTAACTACGTCAAGGTTGATGAAACCTCTGAGCTGCCACTGTCAATCAGACCATCTACTTCTGTTCCTTTGATGAACACTTTCACAACTGCCTTTGACAGTGAATTTGGAGCAGCCGCAGAAGTCACTGTTGCTAGAGTCGCCTGGTCGGAATGGCAGAAGCACTAGCTCTTGTTGATGTATTAGCCGACATACTTTAGCAAAGTGACCTTTCTTATGGCATTGATGGCACATTGCTTCACGAGCCGGACACTTTGGACGTGGATGTCTTGAAAAACCAAAAAAGAAACACTTTGTGCCTGCAGCTGCTGTCACTGAAGCAGGTTCCACGGTAACCTCATTAAAAAGTCTTGGTCGGGAGTTACAGCACTTACCACTCGAAAAGGCTGGGTAGTACTGTACACTTCAGAATTCTTCTGAGCTGAATCTAATGATCTTGCCTGGTCAAGGTAGTGGCTAAGTCCAGAGTTTTATTCTCAATAAACGCTGCCTTATTATTGGTGATTGCAGGCCACTGATAAAAGCATCCCTGATGGACTCTTCACAATACTGAGAAGCTGTCACCGCTCGGAAGTTACAGTCCTTACCTAATATTTTCAATGCTTGAAAGTATTCCTATAAGGATTCACCAATCTGCTGGCGGCGAGTTGCAAGACGATATCGTGCAAAGATTTCATTTGTGGGCTTAATATACTGAGACTTGAGGGCATTGATAGCATCTTCATAGGTATTACACTCAGAAATAACCTCATAGATTTTAGGGGACACAAAGTTGATGAGCAGGCTTGTTTATCTAGATCTTCCTGAGGAAAGGCTCTCAAGAAGTTTTCGAAAGTCTTAAACCAGTGCTTCCATTCCTGAGCAGCCGTTGATACACTGGGGTCAGAGTCTAGCCTCTCAGGTTTCAGTAAACGCTCCATTTTGCTGTGTAGTCAGCTCAGAATCGCCGCCAGGTGCCCAGGATATTTGTGTTCAATAAATTGTTGTGATAAAAACACAGGCCTCATTTCTAGGCTTTATTGAACACAAAATCCATGGTACATGTCTGCAACAGAAGAAAATACATCTAATGACTGCTGCTGCAGGACAGGTGATGTAAGGCATATGTCCTCAGAAAGCTATAGCTGCTGGCGACATATTTAAGCTTACCATGTAATCTGCATCACGAATGTATTTGTGTAAGAGCGAGACCACACGCCATGCTGGGCCATCGCCGTACTGTTTGTTGTTATTGTTAGGGCCCCCGAGGTGGTGCCGTATTGTGTCCTCAGCGGCTTCCACAAGAGCGGTATCCTACAAATCTATCTGGACACCGCCACTCATAAACAAACCCAGAGAGATGACCACTCGATAATTTTACCAGTCATTCCCTTTTTAAAGGGATGTGAGAACTTTCCCACTCCTGCCACATCAAGGTACCTTCAATATTCTCAGTTTGCCCACTGCACTCCCGGACCAGTATAAATAAATCTGAGTAGATATTAATAATTATGGTATGATTAAATTTAAGTGGACTGTATAGGTTATGGGCGACGATCAAATCAAGAAGGAAGAAAACACAATTAAGTTAACATGACCATCGCTCACAATTAACAGCATCATAGCGGTGCATGGTAGATCGTTGACTGCTAAAGACATCTACTGTGCGTAACAATATTATTCCAACAAAGACGACATAAGAGTACTTAGCTTTAGATGAGGAGCGCTTTCGGTTTACGCCCTCCTGCGATCTGGATCGATCGTGATGGTAAGATTGTCCCGCCGAGTCAAGGAAGGTAATTCCGTGAACTCCTATACCACAACCGGGGTAGTTTTGGTTGGTCGGGAGCGATTCAGATCCTTCCCCCCACCGACCTTATTACTGTTTATACGTATAACTTCATACTACATATATCCTGGCTTAATCCCACTAGTTTATACACATTCACCGTTCGATACTTGGATTTCGAGATAACTTGCGATATGTTAGTTCATCTCCTCCGCATCCAACATGCGTCGGGTGGCTACCGCTAGACCCCCCGGAAATCACCCCCTGATTATTTACAACTCGGTTTCACTATATCACCATTTCAATATTCATCAATATATTTCAGTTTTCTTCTAAGACAAAACCCCCAGCATCGGGGGCCACTTTATCCTGTCGTGTTTCGTTCACTGAGCAAATAGGCCTATGTGGACATACCATGCCGGCGCCATTCGTTTTTCAACAATACTGCCCTATTACTGGACCTCCTGGACGATTGTCCCACTTTATATTCACCGGGGGCACTGGATACTCCTCCACATTAGAAAGGAGGAATTAAACTGTTTGGGGCCGGAATCTCAACAGGCCATCCATCACCTCAAATCCTGGGTGTGGTTGCGTTTCCACTGACCACTCCTCTCTCTGCCTCTGCCCTGCTCCTGCCGCTGGTATGATGGTTCTCTATTCATAACCCCATGAACGTTAAACCCCAGCGGTACATTAAGGATATCTGTTCTTTATTGGAAAGTTTATCAATTACAACTTTCGAAAATAAATTTTTTTCCACACTATTAAAAAATACAATACTAGGGGGTTGGTTGAGTTTATTCTAGTTGTATATTTTATTTGTTACAATATGTTGATGCTATACTATTAAAATAACAATACTAGTTCAGTTCAGTTCAGACCCCAGGTAAACCCAGGGGCGAGGGGAAAGTGGGGACAGACGAAGAATAGCCGGTGAGAGGAAGAGCTGAAGGAGAAGAGAAAGAGTCAGACTAAACCCAACAGTCAAACAATACTAGAGAAATTTATTGGTTTCTTCTAGTTATATATTTTATTTCAAATTAACAAAATGATGATACTATACTATTTTAAAGGGCAATATGATGATATGAAATTGCAAATTTGGAGGATGACAATATATAACTGAGATTTCAAAAAATAACATTGGGTTTGAAAGTTTGTTACAGTATGAGTATTTAAGTATAGGGTGAGTAGGGATTTTTTGAGAAGAATCTTGAATTGATTTTTTCCAAAGGTTAACCCAATATTTTTACTGGTAATGAATTCCAGATTCTGGGGCCCTTTATGTGCATAGAATTTTTACATTGGTTAGTATGGACTCGGGGTATGTCAAATAGTGATCTGTGTCTTGTGTCGTTTCGGGGACCTTTAAAAAGTTGTTGGGAAATTTTGAGCGGAGGGTTGATATTAGCATGTAAGTTTTATGTATGAAGGCACATGAATAGGTATGAATATTTTTACGGTGAATAGTTTTAAAGTTTTGAATATAGGTGGGGTATGCTGTCTACAGTGGGAATTTGTTATCATCCTGACTGATTTCTTAATTTCCCCATGACTAACCAAAATTCTAATACAACTATTTTCTTAATTCTTAAGCTAGTCATAAGTTTGGTTTTAAATTAGTTAGTTTGATATCCCTTTTTTATACCCCCATACCCATCCTGTGGGCGGTAGTCAAAGAACAGAGGTAATAATGGGTCCAGGGACTGGACCTCAAAGGTTTGATAGCTGATCAAGTTACAAAGGTAATGAACTCAGATGGTCACAATCATGACAAGTTACAAAGGATTTGGTTAAAGGAAACCAAACCCCAAATTTATAGGAAAAACGGGGCAATATAATAAAACCCCCAAATAAAACCAATACCCTTTACCATTAATATATAAAATAATTTCAAATTCTTAAACTAATTGCTAAATTTTAAATGTTTAAATTTCAGTCCTCAATTTTATAAACAATAAGTGTGAGGGGCCCAAGATTGCTCAACTGCCCCCCAGCATACATCAAGGGGATTACAACAAGCCCTGGCTGTCTTCAAGCAGGCACTGGACAGGCACCCCAAGTCGGTACCTGATCAAAGGGCTGTGGTTCGTACGTTGGACCGCGTGGGGGCCGCGTAACAGCCTGGTTGATCGGGGTCTTCCCAAGAGGCCTGGTCACGGACCGGGCCGCGGGGGCGTTACCCCTGGAATTCCTCCAGGTAAAACTCCAGGAGACCCCAATTTTGTAAAACCTAGTTAATCACTACAATTACCTAACCTAATATCAATTTTAATCATTGTGTCACTATTATAAGGACCCCAATGGAAATAAGTCACTTCCCGGGCTGGGCTTTTTTTGGGTTATCCTAGGTTCTTCAAATGCTATGTATGATAATGTATGTAAATGATTTGTGTATACCCAAAAACTTACTTACTTACCTATCATAAGACTGCCTGAAAAGCCTAGGCATATTATTTGTCTTGTAATATCTACCCCATAAAATGTATTAATACTAAAAGTATACCCACTTTTTTAATATTACTAGAAATAAATTTTTGATTTTGATTGATTTGATGGGTCC